>BMAU01004804.1:0-10675 GCA_019973935.1 Trichonephila clavipes | reverse complement strand
TTATCCAAGTTTTTGATGTTTCACGACTAAATCGTAAATATAAAACAACAGTCAAATATCACGAGTGCAGACGGCGCTCGCTGATATTTGAGTGAAAAAATTAAAAGCGGCATAAGAAATGCGACATCGTTTGAATTATATCTAACGTGCACATTTGGAACTGTTTTGGCGTGCTCGAAGATAACTCAAGTTTTATCTTTTCAAGGGTTTATATTGCATTCTAAGTCAACACGGTAGCTACTGACGAGCGACTACGTATAATTTTTGAACCGCGGTTAAGTGACGGGGACGATACCTGAGCTGATAACTCCTTCCAAACTTCACATCACACCAACGCGTGAGGACTTTTGACGTCGACGTGTTTAACGTGCATCAGCTCCTCTTCAACGCTAAACTTTTGTGGTACAAAGGGCTAGAACACTGGACACGATTTCATAACCATGGCCATCAGGCTACCGGCCTCAAAGGAAATAGCAAGTTTGAAAGAAATGTAATGGAGGTATATTTGAAGAAATAACTTCAAAACTTAACGAAACACCAAATTATCAAAAGAATTTATTTTAGGAATAATAGTGAATATAACTTCGTACACCCTGAAACCACTTTATGCAGTGTATTTTTGAAAGTGAACGTTTCCCCCCTTTTAAGAGAAACTTACTATAATTATGTCAAATTCCTTTCATTTTGCTCTAAGGGGATCCCCGAAACAATGTAATTTTTTTGATACACAAAATTACTTATGGTTGAATCTAATACGATTCTCTACAAAATGAAAACCCATCATATAAATTGTGTTTGAATAGGAGATGGTGAGTCAATAAGAACATTTAAAACGTGTCGGCAATCTATGGACCTGTGGCACGTGCTACAAATTTTAGTGGCACTCTAGCACTACTCTACAAATTTGTCAATTCTTGAGTGGATGGAAGCTGATAATATACCTTATTTGACAAACATCTTCTGAGTTATGGACATTTATGGAACTACAAAATAATCTGAAAGATAATTCTAAGGATAAATTTACAGCTATTTTGTAAATAATTTAATGTTATTGCTAGGGTATTTAATTGTTGAGAAAAGAAAATTGCATGTACTCTGCTTTCCACTTATGATTCGGCATATCAAAGTAAAAAATCTTTTTCTAATATGAAAAATATTTCGACTGCGCAAAGAAATTGTTTAACAGAATGCTCAGAATCGTGTCACGCATTATACCCCTGGTTTTGCAATATGAAAGAAGAGTCATGAAAGAGTTAATTCGCATTTTACAATTTTTATTTAACTGTAATGAAGGGGAATAATTTATATTTCACTTTTTGTCTATTTCTTATTTAAATAAATTTGTTGGAAAAGCACATTTTTACCTTTTTTTATCTTTGTTGAAGAAAAAGTAACATTTTATATTGTTTATATTTTATTGATCCATAATTAATATAAAATAAAACTGTAAATCTAAATTATTTACCTCTATTCTTTAAATCTGCAAATATTACCGTAAGAATCGAAGGATTTCAAAAATTTCCTACTATGTGGCACGCTGAATGATACTGACTGATTGGTTTGGCACGTTTAGCTACACAGTGCCGCCCTGATTTAAAATGTTGGGTAAGATAACCATTATATTTTTAAAATTTATAAATATACAAAAAAAAAGAAGAGTATTTTGGCAATACATGTTTTAAAAGGAGTAAAGGTTACGAGAACGAAATATAAAAATTGCGTTACAATTATTGTGGTTATACTCTATCAACCGTACTTCTTATATATATATATATATATATATATATATATATATATATATATATATATATATATATATATATATATATATTATATATATAAGAAGTACGGTCGATAGAGTACCGTAGTTACTGCCAACTCGTGACAATGGATTGGAAATTAAGTTCACAATTCATTGTTATTAAAATATATAAAATTTTACATGACTTATTTTTGTATTTGTTATTTTTATTTCCCTTACTGAAAGCAACAAATGGGAGTTCATTACCTGCCAAAACTGCAGAGGCCTGGTTGTTTACTCCACAAGCTCCTACCTTATGCTTACTCTGCCCTACTACGTAAAAATATCGTCTTCTGCTCGTCAAGATCATGGAATTGCAGATATTGTTTTCCATATATTTTAAATATTAGTTTTTTAACTTCTACATCAGCCTTTTAATAGTCTACACTCCAGCAAAGAAGTCTGAATTTAAAACTATAAAAACTTATTATTCCCAAAAATGTCATTTATACCTTTATTTTTTATAATCTATGAATGCGTTAAACTATTAATTTGTTATCGCGACTATTTAATATTAAATGCGAAAAAAAAACCGAATAAGTTTCAAACTTAAACTTAAATAGAATTTTTCAAAAATTGTCATCGATATTCAAATAACTTTTACATATTGTCATTTTAGCATATCACACATCTATCTTCAATGCAAAATCTATTATAAGTTAATCAAATGTTTCAGCATATTTTTACTCATAACATGCAGTTTTCAACCACGTTGTGAGGCCACGGTAGCCTAATGGTCAAAGTAACGAATTCGTAGCTGGCGTGTCATGAGTTCGACGCCAGCACCACTGAAGATCCGCCGTGTAAGGGCGCGATGCTCCAAGCGTCATCCTCATTTGACCATGGTTTAAAATTACGAAGTCCGTCGCCAAGTGAGTGAATACTAACGTCGCACTGTTCAACTACACGAGGGCTTTTTGACGGACCTCGTAATTTTGAAGCATGGTCAAATGACGAGGGCGACACCTGAGCTTGCACCACCTCTCCTAACTACCACACCACACCAACGAGAGGACATTTCAGCTCTCGATAGATTTAACGTGCATCGCTGCCCTACACGGCAGGTCTTTTTGTGGCACTGGGCTCGAACTCGAGACATGCTAACCATGATTCAATACCTGGTACCCCCGGCCACAGGTCCGTCGCCAAAAGCCCTCAAGTAGTTGAGTAGAGAAGAGAGAGAGAGAGTGCGACTTTAATATCCCCTCACTCAATTAAATTATATGAAATTTAAGGAATGCTTGAAAAATATTAGAAGTCGAATATATATATATATATATATATATATATATATATATATATATATATATATATATATATATATATATTAAAAATTAATCTAATGATAATTTTAAATATCCAAAGAATTATTAGTATTTATGGTAAATATATGTTTTTCAACTGAGTATGTGAGACACGTATAAATATCTTTTTCGAAATTCCAATGCAGAATTTCAGTGGAGCTAATACAAAATTCCTAGTTTTGCTTAGTTAAAATTATAAAAATGTCCAAATTTTAATAACCTTTCTTCAGTCAACCACTAATGGAACATGAATGATGAGGTATTATGCATAAATATATTTTTTTAACTTGAATTTAAAAAGGATCTTTATATTTATTTATATGCGCAAATGTTAACTGTAAATTTGTCCAGATGCTTTTAAATACTCTTTATTTGAAGATTCAAGTTCAAAAATATAAGCTTGTAGTTAAAGATTCTCTTTGAATGAAATTAATGTTCAGACATTCAAAATTCAAATATAATTTGTTATCTGAACAATACAAATCAAGGGATTCTATGTAAGATGCCCCTGAATACCTGGCTTTTTAAAATTATGAAAACTAAAAGATTTAAATATGGTTTTTTTAACAATGCATAATTTTTTTTTGCAATTAATGTAATACAGAAACTTAAAATTATTCATGTTTAGAAGTGTCCGAAATTTTAAAAGATTTTAAATTTTGAACCTTTTTAATTTTTTTTTTGACACATAACAAAATAATCATCTTTAAAAAAATCCCTGAAAGTATTGATTAAAATAAGAAAATGAAACAGTAAATTATCCTTAATGTTTTAATAAATAATTTAAGTTTAAATACTACAGATATTTTTTAAAAACTTAGACATACATTATAAAAAATTAATTCCATTTGAGAGAATTTTAAGGTAAAGAAAAAAATGAGAATTCTCAACTCGTTGACTTGCAATTATTTCCGTACACTTTAGCGTTTAAAGAAATTCTTCCCAGTTTTTACGATTGCTACAGGAAAGAACCGGTTTCCCCGTGAGCCATAAAACTTCCCCTCAATGCCCATTCTGTCTCCGCGTGAGCCATAAAACTTCCCCTCAATGCCCATTCTGTCTCCCCGACCGTCTCTAATTATCTTTCAAGATACTAAACCTTTAAGAAAAGAATTCGGAAAAAGACGACTTTTACCGTTTTTGAACACATTACTTGAGGAGGAAAAATCAGTTTGGTTCATTTTCGGTGAATCCCCGGCCTTATGAAAATTCAGTGTGGTCCGTTTTCGAAGCCTCTCTAGTAGGGCAGAAAATCCGTGCTGTCCGGTTGAGGGTTAAAAAGGGTAATGCTCAAAACGCTACCCTGAGGAACACCTTGATCTTGCATGAATTTATGAGAAGGTGAGTGACCAATGCGTACATGAAAATAACGAACAGCTAAAAGTTAAAAATAAAAATGGGAAGATTTCCCTTAAGCCAAAAATCATACATATTACGGATAATCCCATAACGCCATGTTCGGTCGTATGCTTTCTCTATGTCAAAGAAAAGAGAAACCAAATGGTTTATCCTAACAAAGGCATCCCTGATTTGGGATTCTAAGAATACAAGGTTATCAAGAGTGAATCAGCCCTTGCGGAATCCACTCTGTAGAGGAGAAATACGCTTTTCTTTCTCTAAAACATATACCAAACGAGTATTTATTATGCGTTCAAAGGTCTTGCAGAAACAGCTCGTCAGAGCAATGGGACGTTAACTCAGAATATCTGTTGCCACCTTGCCCGGTTTAAGGATTGGAATCACAATGGCTTCTCTCCAGCTGGAGGGAAAGCAATGCTCCTTCCAAACTCTGTTGAATAAAAAAAGAATGTTGGTTAGAGAGTTAGGATTTAGATGACGTAGCATCGTGTAAGTGATTCCATCCGGTGCAGGGCTTGTATTGTGCGCTTGTAAGAGTGCCTTTTTTTAACTCAGTCATCGTAAAATCACAATTATATGGAAAAAAGGAGCGAGTGGAAAAATTCATTCGAGTACGTTCTGCACGCCTCTTAACTCGAGAAAACGAGAATTATAAGAGGCTGTACTAGATACACTCTGAAAAGTTTCACCCAGAATATTAGCAATTTCGACTGGGGAAGAGAAGAAAGAGTTCGAGGTGTGTAAAATAGGGAAGGAAAATTCCCGATATATCCCATTTTTGCCTTAACCTTTCCCCGTAATTGTTTACTGGACGTTGACGAAGTGAGTGAGGACACATATCGAATCCAGGATTGCCTCTGACTCTGACGTCTTACTCTGCGAGCATTTGCTTTTGCCTTTTTGAACGTCAAGAGATTCTCTGTAGTGGGATATCTACGAAAGATTCCCCATAACTTCCGCTGGTTCTTATACGCTGTCTGACAATCAGAATTCCACCACGGTTTGTAAAGTTGGAATGAATGACTTGAAACTTTTGGTATGGATAAATCAGCAGCAGCAATCAAAACATTGGTGACTTCTTGTACAGCAGTATCAACACTTTCTGTCTGGACCATTGCATCAGGTATCACAGTGAACTGTGTGAAAAGGGCCCAGTCTGCACGACTATAAGAATACGTAGGTGGGAAGGTTTTTATAAACGCATGAGAATCGAGAGAAAGGATAACAGGGAAGTGATCACTATTATATAGGTCCTATTCAACAGACAAATTTAAATTAGGTAAGAGTGACGGTGAGCAGATGGCCAAATCTAATGCGTGAAAGGATCGTGTGAGTTCGTGAAAGTGCGTTGGTTCCACGTGATTAAGCAGGCAGAGACAGTTATCAGAAAGTACCTGTGCAATCTGTCTGCCTCGAGGGTTCGTCTTCACACTACCCCACAGAGTGCTATGTTCATTGAAGTCACCAAATATGACAAAGGGTACTGGCAATTGATCAACCAGGTTGTTCAAGTCTTGTTGGTGGATAACAGCATTTGGTGGCAAGTAAAGACTCGTGGTAAGTAAGACTTATTAGGCTCGTGGAATGAATTCTCACGGCTACAGCCTGCAACGAGGTACGGAGTGGGAGAGCACTAGAAGGAACATCGAGGGATGTAAAAATACATACGCCTCCAGACACAGAGGATCCCTCCGTGTCTTTCCGCCCACAACCATACCGATTTATATTTGTTTTGTGACAAGACTTCAAGAAAGTTTCTTGAAGTGCTACGCGCGCGCATACTGGATGATACTGACGTATGATGTATTTTATGTCATCGGTATGCGATCTATAGCCACGACAGTTCCAAGAAATCAGGGAAGTTATTTTGGGGCGAACTTGGCAAAATGGACCCTGTCAAGAGATTATCTGCTTTTTTAAAAAAAATCAGCCTCTAAAAGGCTCTCATCTTCTTCGGATGCCCGACCTATGGCATAATCCGAGTCAGAAGGATCAGCGTCTGTGTCCATGGCATCCGAAGTTTTAAAAGTTTTCCGTCCCCGAGATCTTTTGGAGATGGGAGTTGATTCATTGGGGGAATCTTGTTCCCTCGCAATTTTTAAAGAAGTGTTTTTTTTCAGGATTTTTCTTAAAAGTTGAAGTAGGTTTCACACTCTTTAAGTCTGTTTTTTAGGATTTTTCCGGGGGCTTTGTGCCTGAGATGGTTGTTCTTTAATGTTCTATTTTGCCTCAGACATGGGAGTTGGTGGCTGATGATACGATGTTGTAGATGTTTTTGAAGAGATGGAAGGCAAGAGTTGCGCTTGGGCTGAGAATGATGTGGTATTAGCAGTAGATATATTTGGTCTTTGTTTGGATGATAGTGGTGCAAGTAATTTTAAAGGTGAACAATTTATTTTAGTTATATTTTCATCTGTTTGGGTAGAATTATTGAAAGTAGAGGATTTGACAGCTTGAGCGTATGTTTGAGATAACTGTGGGACTATTGATTTACGTGCTTCTGAGTAAGAAATATTTTTAGTTGTTTTTATTTCCTGTATTTGTTTCTCAATTTTTCATTTAGGGCATATTTTGGAATCTGATGGATGAGGTTGTAAGCATTTAATGCACTTTGGCTCTAGACTGCAATCCGTGGAAGAATGTCCAACATATGCACATCTAGAGCAAGTAAGTTGACCGCGGCAGGAAGTTTGTGTGAGTGTCCGAACCTCTGGTACTTAAAACAGCGCAGAAGATTCGGAATGTATGGGCGAATTCTGCAGTTAAGGTAACCGGCTTTTATAGTTGACGGTAGTTTGGAGCTATTAAAAGTTAATATTATATGTTTTGTATGAATAATTAATGCATCTCTTATTGTTATTCTTCTGACCTGGATTACACCTTGACCCGAGAATCCATCAAGGATTTCGGCATCAGTAATGGTCAACAGGTCAGGTCCAGAAATGATACCGTGGCAAGAGTTAAGGGTTTTATGTGGATATATATTTACAGGCGAATTGAAAAATGTTTTTGCTTGAAGAAAATACTTTGTTTGTATAGCAGATAGTGTTTCAATTAGCAGATCACATGATCGCAATCTTTTAACAGACTTGGGTTCACCACCAATTACTATTAGAGCCTTTTAAATCACAAAAGGCGATATGGATGACATTTCATTGCTTGGGAGCGAAATAATTAGAAATCTTGTATTCAAGGAAATCTGCTGAATGTTTAGGTTGGGTAATACGAGGTCTTTACTCGGGCATCAATTTAGAGGATCCATGGGCTGAGTATCATGAGCTGGGTAGAGTGGGTTGGGGGTTTAAATAAATGCATTTTGAGTTAGTTTTTTCTTTAACTTTATTTATTTTGATTTTTTTTTTAGAAATGAGGAGGAGAATCCCTTTTGATTTTCAGAGGATCAGTTTGGCAGGGCTAGCCCTAGATTCTGCAACCAGTAGTGGCCTCGGGAGAGCCCCCCGCTCTGCAATGCAGGACCCCATCCAGGCACCACCTGGAGCTACAAGACATTCGGGATTATATACCAGCTGATAGAGCAGCCAGGACATGCTGGTTAGGCTGTCCCGGGCTCCTGTACTATCTAGCGGCCTGAGACGCAAAACTCAGCTTTTCTCTGGTACCCTCTACATGGCCGCTTCCTCCAAGACCCCATCTCACTAGTCCAAAGATCCTCAGAAGTTCAACACCCCGCTCCATGTGCCAGTTTTCCCAGGAAGCAGTCTGTTGTGTCATCATACCAATAGTGAAAAACCATCAGACACAACTTCATTCCACTCAGTCCTGGTCTGCCGCAGTACTTCATGGCAGAAAAAGAAAGATAATAAGTAAAGAAAAGTTTTGTCAATTGAATACAAATAAAAAGCAACAAAATCAATAATCGAAACATAAAAGAAGCAACAAAATCAAAATATTGAAAGAAATTTAAGAAAATTAAATTAAAAGAACGTAATATAAAATGTAACCATAATACGGTGGTAAAAAATATCAATTTTTTTTACTAGAAAAAAACAAAGTTAGAGCAAAGTTCATTGTTTAATATAGGTATGTGGTCTGGACGGGAAAAGAAGAAAAGGGAAATTTGAATGGCAAGAAAGAGGGCCGAAAATAGAGAAAGATCACTAGGGTTCCCCGGGTTCGTGAAGCCCGTGTTTACCAAAGACAGTAAACCCCTAGGGAAAAGGAAAAGATCACTAGGGTACCTCGGGAGCGTGAAACCTGCACTCACATAAAGAAGGTGAGCTCCCTGAGGGGCACAAAATAGGGAAAATAACGGGATATATTTTTTAGACTTTAAAGTGTAGTTCAAATTCTCTCCAGACGTTATTACTGTTTTGAAAGCAGGATAACCCATATAAGTTGATTGGAAATAACAAAATACAATGAGTTTAATAAGTTTAAGTTTAATAAATATGTTTATTTAATTAAATAAATAATTGAATGAAATGGGGAAAAAATAACCGATGAATCGAACCCAGAACTCATGCATAGTATGCAGACGAGATATCAACCAAGCTACAAAATAGTTGGAAGAAATTGAAATTTAATTGTATAAAAACTAAGCATGAATTTCGAAGGATTTTTTTCTCCGAATTGACTGGCCATTCGGTGGAATTACATGGAGGGTGAACAACCTAATGGAAAGTACTACTATTACATCAAGTCTTCGATCCCGAATGAATTTTTAGTCGTGCCCTTTCCTTGTAAGTTAAAAAAAAGTTGAATAATTACCAGTGACCCCATGAGCTTGTCAACATAAAATTATATACAAAAATTAACACTTACCTTGATACTTTGTGTGAATTATAATTAATCACTTAACTGAAGAAAAAAGTTACTCGTTTTGTTCCCTCAATGTCACCGTTTTGCATGTAGGCACGCGTATGTCATTTTTATTGAGGGGATGGGAGGGCGAGAAAAGGAATACTTACAAATCCTTTGAAATAAGTAAGTCCTCGCAAATACTGTTAAGGGCGTTTAATTATAACCAAAACCTTCGGAATAATTTTATGGATAGCAATACATAGAAAAGATCATATTTCGGAATACGTCGGGGACAATCAACGCTTTGGGTGAGTGAAACGTTTATATACGCCGGTGTCACGAGGCTTAAGTCGCATTGTAGCTTTAGCGTCCAAGTATAGTATTATTTAATTCAATACATTATTATTATAAGGAAGGGGAGCTCTATGAAAATCATGATTGAATTTTTGGGTCGCAAATATTGAAGGTTTGAGAAGCACTGGTGTAGTCCATTTACCCACTGTTTGTGATAAGAGGTTACGCAAGATTAAAGACCTACTTAGGGGTCTCATATATACATTGGTGGAAATAAGTATGAAAAAAACCAAGTTCCGTTGGAATATCGTTGCATTTTAACAAGTTTATTTTACTTTTGCTGCTTGTATGAGGACGGTTTTTTTCCGTTGGATGATATCCCATTTTGGATGGTACAACTCTATCCACGTAACAGCGCGCATTACCTATAGCAATAAAGCAACCAAATAAGTTATGGTATCATAAATCAGAGCTTTCCCACAGGTAACGGGCTGTGGTAGCCCAGTGGTTAGGGTAGACCATGGCAAGTATGCCATGTGAGTTCGAGCCCAACTACCACTAAAGACAGGCCGTAGGGCAGCGATGCACGTTAAATCTGTCGAGAGCTGAAACGTCCTCCTGGTGTGGTGCAGGTAGTTAGAGGGGGGTGCCGCTCAGGTGTCGTCCACGTCACGGACTATGGTTCAAAATTACGTGTCCGTCGCCAAAAGCCCCTCGTGTAGCTAACAGTGCGACGTTAATATTCAATCAATCAATCAATCATTCCCACAGGTAACGTAGGTTATGGAACTACCTGGAGCTCTCAAATCTTCTCAAGCACATAGTCAATTATCACTTTGTTTTAAATGGAATCTAGACTTGTCTCTGAGCACAATTAAGAAGCGAATCGCTTACGTATCTAATTATCTGTAGTACACGATGTTAGCCTTTGTTGACAGTGCAATTCTAATATAAAAATGAATCAAAGGAGAAAGGAGTGATAATACAACTCATCAGTCAGCCAGTAACATATTATTTGTTTACATTTCTTCTAGAAAAACCTGTTGAGTAAGAAAAAAAATTAATCGTTTTCCGATTTGTAGTGCAGTTATTCATCTTCTATTATCTTCTGCTTTTAAAATATGTTGGTTTCTTACACAATATTGTATTTGTTTTT
>BMAU01004803.1:2500-23589 GCA_019973935.1 Trichonephila clavipes | reverse complement strand
TCGGTTGGAATATTTATTCAATTTTCTATTCTTTTGATATTTAATTAGATTATTTTTCGAATAAATCATTTTTTAAGGATTTTTCTTTAACAACTAAAAATTTTGTTTTGTTGTTTTTACAACATTTAGGTATTACCGCGGGAAGTTTATGTGTGGGATTTGCTTACAATTACAACTTACAATTTCAGTATTTTTCGGAGAACTTATTTATGTCTTTAGAATGCGAAGGTTATAATTTTGACTAACTAAAACTTCTTATTCATAATGGTATTTCAGTTCTTATTACTGTGATTAACATAAGTATAGTATTTGCGTTTTCGTTATCTGTTTTAGATAGTATGAAATTAATAATATTTTGCAATTTTACGTGTCTTTATTTTAATCTTTAAGGGTATACTATTGGCTTCAGTGCATAAAATTGCCTTGCAGAAAATCAAACTTGGGTAGTTATACTGCGCAAGCAAAAGCAGTGTTGGTAGTAATTACATATCAAACTGGAATAGGCATCAGAGAATGAGCAAAACAGACAAATGGCTTAAATACCTGTTGAGGAATCAGGTAGTCGTAAGATAAATTATTTTTGGTGCTTATATGTACTATTCCTAACCAATCGCCAACGTTCAAAATAACTTGCCAAGTTGGCAACCCCGATTTCGCATGTCATATATATGCTGAATTGTGAGTCATGTGCTTCGTTTCATATAATGTCGCCAATAGGTTGCGGTTACATGTAAGTACCTTATTTTTTCAAATTATGCTTTTGCATTGATAAAGTTAGTTCAGTTCTTTTTATGTCAGTTAATGTTAGTATTGTACTTAATTTTTCAATTTATTTTTATTATCGGGATATATATACTTTAGATAATTTTTTATGTAGTATTTATGTGTATTATTGCACAATCGGCAACGTTCAAGACAGCTCGCCCCTTTAGCAATCCCAACTTTGTATGCGTTGAATTGGAAATCATGTGCTTCATTTTGTATAATGTCACCAGTAGGTTACGATAATACATAAGTACCTCTAATTCTGCACATTACTATAACATTAGACTGGCCACAACACCAATTTGGCGTGATTTCAAAATCATGCCGAAAATGAGTAGCCTACCAATATGAAATTAATATAATGAGTATTATCTTAGCCTGTTTTATCTTTCCCTCCACTAATTCTTAATTAATTCAATATATAATTTTTGTTTCTTTATATTTTAGTACTTACATTTATTTTTGGTGATTATGTACTGCAAATATTTTTTTAGATATTGCGATGTCTTTGGCAAAATTAATCAGTGGTATTTTCCTTAAATATGATTTTTATCTGTTTTTGACAATTTTTAAAATTTTGTTTGATGTCTGTCTGAAAGGCAAATACCAAAATCTTATTTTACAGTATATATATTGTGTTTGTACGAAAATGTTTATACTGATTTAATCAAAATATTGAGCCTTTTATATTTGATATCTTTTTAAGATTTAATTTTAAGTTAAAACTAGCTATACCTAGCTAAATGTTGCGGTGGCTCAGTCAGCTTTAAAAGATTGGTACACCGTAAAATATGCCATGAAGCTTATAAAAATAATAATACACAAGCATTCAAACAAATCTATATCTATGTATGCATATAAGACGCATTTATTGTCTGTCTGTTTCTTATAACTCAAGATCCAGACAACCAAATAACGTGAAATTTGGTACACATTCACAAAATTACATGGGGAAGGTTCTTAAACAGGTTTCGTTCCATCGCAACCGCACTCTGGCCTCCTCCACCCAAAAAGAGTACTCCATGTGCATGTTCTGAGCCATGGGTTCATTTTAGAGAAACCTTTACTAAACAAATGCGGTAAGTAATTTGCAATACTGCTTTGTTATATTTACTTTACTGCAAGCAAATACTGCAGCATATATCGCATTACTTATTACATTCCATTCCATTCCATTCGTTCATTCATAGGAATGCATTGTCATTCTTTGCTGCTGTCATGCCTATGAGAAAAAGGGGGAGAGTATAGACTTGCAAACAGCATGCTTTTCTCATGGGCAGTTGTATGTGGCCTGCTCTAGAGTGGGCAGATAGGAAAATCTTTTTGTACACACTCCAAATGGAACTGCCAAAATGTTGTCTATCACATTGCTTTAAGATAAATGTACCCTTTTATTGCATGCAAATAAACGGTTTTGTAAGCTTCTACAGAAGACCTTATTTTAAACCCGGGCAAAGCCGGGTACTTGCAACTACTATATATATATATATATACATATATATATATATATATATATATATATATATATATATATATATATATATATATATATATATATATATATAGTATTAGCATGATCATAACTGTATCAGACTCATTGATTTCACTATTTATCGATTAAAAACTTTCAAATATCTAGGTGAAAATATTTTAATATACAATTATGTTGTTCATTGAGAACTCTCACATCAAAGCGAGAGAGCATTTTAGAATAGGTATGTTTTTCATTGAGAACTCTCACTCGTGACATCAGAGCGAGGAAAACATTTTAGCACAGGTAGGTTGTTTATTGAGAACTCTCACTTGTGACATCAAAGTGAGGTAACATTTTAGCACAGGTAGGTTGTTCTTTGAGAACTTTCTCTTTTGACATCAACACGAAAAGAAACTTCGTAACAGTTGTTCGAGAATTTTTACTCGTGACATCAAAGGGAAAGATAGTCAAATGTATTTCTCAATCGAGACACTAGGTATAAGAAATTTAGGAAACAGCACAGTCTCTTATAGTACTGTGAATATTCATTTTCCATTTGACAACAGAGTGAGAAAAAATAAGAATTAACGATGAAATATCTTACCAAGTTTTGTGAGGTTATGCACATATGTACATATGAAAATAACTCGCAGAGAAGTATACATTCTAAATAGGATCTTCGTCTGTCATATCAGCATGTGCAAATGAAGATATTTGTATCAAGTTCTCCATCACTTCGTCAATAACATAACCTGCAGAAATTTTTTCAGAAAGTTTCTGTTATATATATACGAAACTTACTGTAGATTATTCTGTAAGCCTAATGGCCCTGTGTTTTATTGTCCATCACAAGTTACACTGAAATTGAACATTTGTACAGAGAAATCATTTGCAGACATTGAAATGAATGCATACAATATTCCATAAGTAGAAATAGCATATATTAAAAGAAATAGCATTCATAAAACCATATATAAACATGTACATTCATATATACATTACTAGCCGTTATCCACCCGTTTCACTGGGTATTTCACGATGCTGTATAAAAGTATACTGTTTACCTATAGTATATGAATTATTGATATCTAGCATTAAGAATTCGATTGTATTGAAAAATATATTTATAGCTGTAACTCTCGCCTCTTGATATAAAAAGGACATAAATTAAAATATCTAATTTATATTTATAACTAAAATAGAAGTAGAAAGATTTTTTGCTCTCACTTAACCTAATAATCAAGTTGATTTTCACCAAATCAACTTTCAGTGGATCTCTACTCCATAAAATAAATATGCGTGCTAAATTTCCAGTCTAAATTTAACAGAGCAAAAACTGAATTTTTATCATTAATACCTCGTTGAGAGCATTCTTAGCTGATTCCGATTCAACAAAAGAAGCATTCCAACCAAATTTTATTATTATAGTCTTAGCAGTTCGAAAACGGGAATTTTGTCAATCAATACGCCGCAATAACTCTCCCCGCTTCCCCCTGGAGTTGATTTTCGTAACATCCATTCTTAGTGGAACTCTATTCAATTAAAGAAACGTGCTCAACAAATTTCAAATAAATGAGTTAAATTCAAAAACAGGAATTTTTCTATAACTATTTAATCCCTTGCAACCCCACTCCTTCGGCAGTCCGTTTTCGAAAAACTCTTTGTAAAGGAACTCAATTCCATGAACGGAACATACCTTCTAATTTTCAAGCAATGGGTCTATTAGTAGAAAAGCGGCAATATTTATCTTTTACGCACCTTAATCCCCCCTCAGTGACCCTTGGGGATCAATTATCCTCAAAACTATTTGGTAGCGGATCTCTACACCATGAAATGAATCCGCTTACCAAAAATTTTAAGACTGTACGTCTAATAGTTTAAAAAATGAAATAATTATCTATAACGCCTTTTAAGCCCCCGCAACGCCACTTAGGAAACGATTTTCACAAAACCCATCTTATAGCAGAACTCTACTTAATTAATGGAATCTGATTACTCTACTTCAAGATTTTACGTCTAATACTTTAAAAAAGATAATTACCTATATAACGCCCCTTAATTCTCCACAATACCACTTGGGGGGTCGATTTTGACAAAACCCATTTTGCAGCGGTTCTCTACTCCATGAAAGGAATCCGCTTACCAAATTAAGAGTGTTCGTCTAATAGTTTAAAAATGGAAATAGTTAAGCATAACGCCCCTTAAGCGCCTTTAACGCCCCTTGGAGGTTGATTTTCGTAAAAGTAATTATATAGGGAATCTCTACTTTATGAAAGAAATATGTGTACCAAGTTTCACGACTGTACATCTAGTAGTTTTGACAGAAATAATTATCTATAACGCCCCTTAGACCCCGGTAACGTCCCTTGGGGTTCGATCTTTGCAAAATCCGTTCTTAGCTGACGTCAACTCCATGAAGGGAACCTACCTACCAAATTTCAAATCTGTAGATTAAATAGTTCCGGAGATATCGAGATTAGTCAGTGAGTCAGTCAGTGAGAGAAAGAGTCGCTTTTCTCTTTTTATATATATAGATAAGTAAACATACAAAAACCAATAACATATATAAATAATAGAAAAAATTCTTCACTTATGTTTTCGTTGTCATTTATTAAAAAGTGCCCGTAGGCTAAGGAACTTATACCATCGGTTTGAACATATTTTTTTATCATAATAGGCTGATAATCCAATTTTATTTTGTACAAAAATTTTTAATTCATGTTTTTTTTTGAAATTATAGCTGCTTGTTTCTTTCTCAAACGAAGTTTATCGAATAATACATTTCTATACATTTCAAGGTTGAAATGAGATACATTACTTTTTTCAATACTTTTAGCGGTTTTTTTTATGGTGTTACCGTAACTGAATGCATACATTTTGCATTTTAATCCTATAAATTCTTTAACAGGCTGAATAGTTTCGCTCTTCAAAAGTCCTAACTTTCCCTTGTTTGTGTTATCAAGCATAGGCTTGTTTCTTTCAAAATTACTTATATCTAAAATGCTTTTAAAATTCCTTCTTAAATCTTTGTAAACATCTTCTGTTTGAATATTCATGTATAAAGAATGAGTGTCAGTGTATAAGAGTTCACATTTTGAACCATAATATGATTTGAAGTGTGAATAGTACGGCTTATACATCTGTAATTTTGAAAGCTCCAAAACACAAAAACCGATAAAAATAGGTTTATCTAAAACCATGTTTGGTTTCTTCATTTTAAAAATAGCTAATTTATCATTGATAGGTTCGAAATAATTCAGTAGAGGGCAGGAAAGATTTTTTTTACACCCTTCAGATGTTAAACTGCCCTTGATAGAGATTTTGCGATGAACATTGATCATAGTTCGACCAAAAAATGAATGATCTGGACGGGGGATGAGAGGCATTATGCGATGCATTTTTTTTCATGAGCCTATCAAAAAGATATTTTAATGTTTCAAAAAAGTTCGCGATAGCATTTTCTCTTACTTAGATTCATGAAATATTAATTTATCATCTGCATCGGTTGCTATTATCGAATAACTAACAGCATGATGATCCTCTCATGATGATGCTATGATCCTCTGGTTTGTCATATTTGTAAAAAAAAAAAAATATCTGGAGAAATATACGAGTTCGAGATCATGCTCATTCGGGTACAATTTGAATAAATTATCTTACGCATCAGCTATGTAATCTAAACTATCGAGCTACTTACTTCATTCCCGTAATAATCTCCAATTCCCGAAATTATGACAATCATTTAATATTAAAGAACATTCCCCCAAATATCGCTAAATGTATTGAAATAATTCCAGTAAACATGGAAAAATTTACTATGTTTTCATTGGATTACCTAAAGTTCCTAGAATCATATCAATTTTTAGATGCCTCTATTGAAACTATAGTTCAAAATTTAAAAAAAAACTCAAACCACCCCTTTAAAAATTTTAACAGCTTTTTTAAAAATAAAAAAACCGATATTTACTACCGAGAAAAGGCGTATTTCCTTACTCGTATTTTGATCAGATAGAAAAGCTGAATGGTGAATGCCTACCTAATAAAAAGGTGTTTCATAACCTCTTAACAAATTCTTCTATCTCAGGTAGTGATTATAAACATGCTTTAACTGTATTTGATGCATTTGAATGTCAGACGTTCAGTGACTATTTGGAAATTTATCAAAATGCGTTGATGTTATAATGTTAGCAGAAATATTCTTATCGTTTAGACGAACTTGTATGCAGTCTTATCATTTAGATCCCGTTCATTTTATAACAAGTGTTCAATTAACATGGAATGCAGGTTTAAGAATTAGTAAATTAGAATTACAGTTACTAGGAGATGTAAATGAGTATGTGTGGTTTGAAAAGAACATGAGAGGAGGTGTTTCCTTGTTAGGACGAAGACATGCGATAGCAAATAATCCTTACATAACGGAAAACTACAATAACAAATAACCGTCCAATTACATTCTTGCACTCGATGCTAACAACTTATACGGCTTTGCAATGAGCCAGTTTCTTCCCGTTGGAAATTTCCGCTGGCTCGATTCTGAGCAGCTATCCAAATTTAATGTTTTGGAACTCGACGAAGACTCTGGTATTGGCTACGTATTAGAAGTAGATCTTCTATACCCGAAACATTTTCATAGCAAGTATAATGACCAACCTTTGGCCCCTGAACATGTTCTAATAACACATGATATGTTATCAAATTAATCAAAAAGCTATGTGATGAATTTTGTTTAAAAAGTACCCTTCCAAGCAAAAGATTAACTCCTAATTTTTTCTCCAAAAAAAATTATGTAACTCATTATTTGAACTTAAAATTTTATATTGAACAAGGCATGATTTTAACTAAAATAAACAGAATTTTAGCATTCAGGCAAAGAACTTGACCGAAAAGTTATATAGATTTCAATAATCAAAAGCGAATAAAAGCCGATATCGATTTTCAAAAATAATTTTAAAAAAAATGAACAGTTCCTTTTTTGGTCGAACTATGATCAATGTTCGTCGCAAAATCTCTAGCAAGGTCAGTTTAACATCTGAAGGGTGTAAAAAAAATCTTTCTAGTCCTCTACTAGATTATTTCGAACCTATCAATGATAAGTAAACTATTTTTAAAATGAAGAAACCAAACATGGTTTTAGATAAACCTATTTTTATCGGTGTTTGTGTTTTGGAGCTTTCAAAACTGCAGAGGTATAAGCTGTACTATTCACACTTCAAATCATATTATGGTTCAAAATGTGAATTATTATACACTGACTCTTTATACATGAATATTCAAACAGAAGATGTTTACAAAGATTTAAGAAGGTATTTTAAAATCATTTTAAATTGAAGCAATTTTGAAAGAAACAACCCTATGTTTGATAACTCAAACAAGGAAAAGTTAGGACTTTTGAAGAGCGACACTATTCAGCCTATTTAAGAATTTATTGGGTTAAAATGCAAAATGTATGCATTCAGTTACGGTAACACCATAAAAAACAGTTAAAGGTATTGAAAAACTTAATGTATCTCATTTCAACCTTGAAATGTATAGAAATGTATTATTCGATAAACTTTGCTTGAGACAAAAACAAGCAGCTATAATTTCAAAAAAACATGAATTGAGAACTGTTGTACAAAATAAAATTGGATTATCAGCGTAATATGATAAAAAAATTTGTTCAAACCGATGGTATAAGCTCCTTACCCTACGACAATTTTTAATAGATGACAATGAAAACAGAAGTAAATAACTTTTTTCCATTCTTTATATATGTTATTGGTTTTTGTGTGTTTACATATGCATATATGAATGTACCTGTTTATATATTGTTTTATGAATGTTATTGCTTTTAATATAAGCTAAATCTACTTATGGAATATTGTATGTATTCATTTCAATGTCTGCAAATGATTTCTCTGTACAAATGTTCAATTTCCTTGTAACTTGTGATGGGCAATAAAACACAAGGCCATTAGGCCTACAGAATTTTCTACAGCAAATTTCGTATATATAAAACAGAAACTTTCTGAAGAAATTTTTGCAGGCTACTGACGGAGTGATGGAGAACTTGATACATATATCTTCATCTGAGCATGCTGATATGAGAGACGAAGATCCTATTTAGGATGTATACCTCTCTCTGCGAGTTATTTTCATATTTACAAATGTGCATAACCTCACCAAACTTGGTAAGATATTTCATCTTTAATTCTTATTTTTTCTCACTTTGATGTCAAAGGGAAAATGAATATTCACATTACTATAAGATACTGTGCTGTTTTCTTCATTTCTTATACCTAGTGTATCGATTGAGAAATACGTTTGACTATCTTTCCCTTTGATGTCACGAGTAAATACTCTCGAACAACTGTTACGAAGTTTCTTTTCGTGTTGATGTCATAAGAGGAAGTTCTCAATAAACAACCTACCTGTGCTAAAATGTTACCTCACTTTGATGTCCCAATATGAAAAAAACCTGTTTGTCAAATTTTAATGCCATTGGTCTAATTTTAAACTACAGGATATCTAACGCCCTTTTTGAATTCAGTTTTGCGAAATCCGTGCAAAAGAACATGCCTGTTAAATTACGAATCTGTAGGTTCAATAGCTCAAAAGCGGGATTTTCATTATTTATTCCTTTATAGACTGCATTAAAATTTAATGTTGTTTTTTTCATGTAATTCTTTTTTTTTGATCACTACTTTGAAAATTAAGGAATATACATAAACAAAATACTGAACTTTGGTAAATTTAATCCGTTAGAATTAATTAATTAAGTAAAGATATCCTACTGTAAAATTAATTATATACACTTTTTACTTAAAATAAAGCGTTAAACCGTTTTCAAAGGTCCTCATTAACATACAAAAAGATAAGACATTTAAATTTTGACATTTACTATTTTTCGGGACAAAAATGATATTCTTTACAATCCGCTGAAAACGCCGTCAGCTGAAAACACGATTTCTGCTAAAAAATATTCACCTTCCCCGCTAAAAAATATTTATCGTAGAACCCGTGCTGCCTTACATTTTGGAAGAGTGGATTTCAAAGAATATTACTGCTAATTTCGTGGCAGAATATTTGTAAAATTGGTTATTCTTTGTTTATTTTAAAATGAGTGGTACTTATAAGTACAGTCGGTAAAAAAGGGTTAAAACACACCAATAACTTTCCACAATTCACTTTGGGAGTTTATTTTCTCAATACTCGTTCATAGCGGATCGCTACTCAATAAAAAAACCATGCCTGCGAAATTTCAAGTTAATATGTCTAATAGTAATCTTATAATGAGTGAGAGACATATACTTGTAGTGGGGAAGTCATTTTTCTCTTAGATATATGGAGGGAAACATACATGTAAGTGTGCGTGTGTGTATGCTCTTATATATATGTGTGTATATAAGCATATACAAATATGTACATACTTATATATCCGTCTATCATATATGTATCAGTGTGGGTAGGTGTATTTTAATTGGAATGCCAACGAAAACAATATTTGATAATATCTTTTAGAGTAAAGATTCATAAGTTTTATCTTAACTGTTAATATACATGGTGTCCAGCCTTAATGTGAAACAATAGCTAATTCCCGAACCGTTCGTGTTAGATATATACTTCCAATTGCGAAATGTTTTAAAAAAGGTAAATAATGTTTTTACGTGCTTTTCGAAGCAAAAAACAAATTTAGAAAAAAATTATAAAAATTAGATTTTCATACGGTCCCCAGGTCCTATCACTTATATTTAGGAAAAGATGCAGTGCACAAAAACAAAGTCAACACAAAAAGTTTAATTTTATTACGGTAAAAACTGGCCGAGTTATGGAACTTTGAAAACCATCCATTTAATGCATTTTCTAGGCCATTTTCATGAAGCTAGTAAGGGGCCGCCTCCAAAGTGAAATTAATTGTAACTTTACCAAGAAACTTTCTCTCTTGCACGTCACACTTATGTAAGTCGTTTTTAAATTTAAAGTTAATATTCCAATAATTGAGTACTTAAGAAATAAAATTTATTATGTGTACATGTAAAACATAGCCAAAAGAAAATATCTTGGAGTAAAAAAACATTTCAAAAGGAGTTCCAAAAATGTAGGTTTATTTGCTGGGGTACTGACCAAGACGAACATTAAAAATCTGTAGTGTAGTCGTTTGCAATTGCATAAAATCGTATTCTAATATTACGAATTCTAGTACGAGAAACGAGCTGTATACAAATGAAGAATACTGAGAAATGGTACTCTGCTGTATGGGCAAGGCAATCGAAATAATAGAGAGGTGGCAAGAATTTATGCCATTAAATTTCCCAGTCGAAGACGTCCATCTTATTGCCCAATTGCCAGTGCTGTTTAACGCTTGTATCAAAGTGGGAGTTGTTATAGACGCATTCCCTTATCTCGTGCCCCACCTTCAGCGGATATCCGCTGAGGATGTTCTAGGATATACCCTGGATCATTCTGAAAGAAAGTAGTGTCCGGGATATTAGCAATGCTTGTTCCTACTCAAAATCCACGGTGTGGAACATATTACATACGTACGGTGCATATCCTTATTGTAAAGTCCTAGTACATGAACTAATGCCCGAGGACCAGGAGCGTCATTTTGATTTTTGAAATTTCGTGTTAAACACACTGGATGAAAATCCAGATTTTTTGAATGAAGTTCTGTGGTCGGATGAATGCCATTTCTCGAGGCAAGACACTATTAATACACGTAATAGGCATTAACGGTCCCTCGAAAACCCACATCTAATACTCCGAATCACCAACAAGTGCGTTGGTCGGTGAATGTGTAGTGCGGAATATGGAAGAGCACCTTAATTGGCCCAATATATTTCGATGGACCTTTAACATCAGAATCATATACGGAAATTTTATCTGGACCACTAATCGATTTTAAGAAGATAAAGTTTCCTTATGGGATTTGTCACACATGTGGTACCAGCATTATGGTGCTCGCACACACAAATCTGCGTAACTATGTACATTTTTGGCGCAAATATTTGACACTGGAATAATCAGCTACGGAGGTCAAGAGGTTGCAGAAGCTACAGGCTAAGTTTCTTATGCGGTTTCGGTACTGCATTTTTCTGGAAGGCAGTCATTTTGAACCTTATTTTCATTTGATCATTCTCATATAATAAAGCCCATGATTCATGATTGGAGCATCATTCCACATTATACTATAATTTGAACGGCAAATCATGTATTATTTTGTTGCTGTTTGTTTAAAAAAGCTGTTTAAATCTTTTCGGTGAAAGTTGTATTTCTTTCATTTAACTTTTATTGTTTGCCAAATAGCAATGCAAATTATCAATCAATGACGTTTACTACGATGTTTTAATATTACTATGATGTTTTTCTTTTAATCCTTCTGTATATACTGAATTACTGTTATCTAAAACTCAATTTGTATACGACACCCTTTTCTGAGCAATTCAGATGTTTCACTTTTATGTAGGCATAACTCGGTCAGTTTTTATCGTAATAAAATGAAACCTTTTGTGTTTACTTTGTTTTTGGTTACTGCATCTTTTCCTAAATATAATTGATAGGACCTGGGGACAGTATAAAAATTTAATTTTGTTATTTTTTTGTAAATGGGGTTTTTGGTTCGAAAAGCACGTAAAAACATTCTTTACTTTTTTTAAAACATTTTTCAAATTGGAAGTGCATGTATAAACCTAACAGTTCGGGAATTAGCTATTGGTTCACATTAAGGCTGGACACCCGGTATAATAAAAGTACTAGCTAAAAGGACAAGTTAAATACAATCATGTGAAATTGAACTGAAACATCACATACAAGTTATGTTACAGCAGTTTTATTCCATCGGTATTCAAACTACATGCTTCTATAAAGCTATTAAATATATTCCTATGTCTACAAAACAGTAAAGGCTACATATAATTCTATGCAGTAATTTTGTAGAGTTTTTGTACAACTATTGGACTTTTTTATGCACTATTATAACTATTATTTTTCAAGTAAAACTGTTTTTAAGGTTTATTAAAATAATTAAATAAAATGAATGAAAGTGTTTAAATTTCAATAGTGTAATGTTAAAGTTTTACATTAATATTAGAAAATAATATCCTAATGTTATTTTTAATATTCTAATTTTGAATTTCATATGTTAATCTCAATTAATTTTAAATGAAATTTACTTAGAAAGAACAAATTATCTTCAAATTAAATCAAGTTTTTTTTATCAGCATTTCACTAGAAAAAATGAAATAAATATATTTTTAAGAAGCAAAAACTTTTTCATAATTCTACAAGAAATATTTTTTTTTTGAATAATTACATGAGTTTTCGTTTTTAATTATTTTTTACTTCGAGTATTATTTTATTTCATTACTATTTAATTGAAATTTTCTCCTTAAAAAACTTATTAACAGTCAAAATTGCCGCATAGCTTATCAGAGAAATACCATGCGACTATTTTTCAAAAAAATAAAAGAAAAACGTATCTCTAAAACATTAAAAAAAAACTTATTACCAAGTAATTTTATGATTAAAAAAAAATTCGAAGCATTGAGCTCCTACCGGAAAATTGAGAAAGAAGCTCAACACTCACTCTCTCAACACATGCGGAAACAGGACATAAAAGTGTATGCTTTATAAGTATGAGAACCATACTAAAGAAATATTTACTCTAATAATGAATCTTGGGAGCATGCACATAACGTGTGAGTATCACACCGAAAAATTTTCTTTTCCCTCAACTATATTTACTATAAATCGTTTTTTCTTTAAAATTTGTGTTTCCTCGGGGGCTTGTTGCAAAGAAATAGGTCGACCAAGATAAGATGCAAGGGGACAAACGCCAGTGACAGGCTCTTATCTAGAAAACACCATTTTTCACCTTTAGTACAAACGCCTTCGAATACATATCGCTCCCTTTCGTCCCTGGCCTGTATTCAAGTAAATTTTAACCCAAACAGTCTTTGGTACGAAATGGAGCATTCGAAAGAAATGCATTCCATTTCCAGCCACAAGGTATATTTCTTTCTCTATTCATTCATCTGAATAGCCCCAGACAATTTTTTATTGTTGCTGAATTCTTTATAGAGCAGCAAAAATTTATGGCATTTCAAGACATAGCTTCATATTCTCAAAAGTGCCACAGCAATCCGATAGATTATGCTGAAAGGTCCATGCACTATGTTTTGTGGGACATCTAATGGGTTTACCTGAATATTAGAATTCCGATGGGATTGTTGAGATACCAAAATAAAATTTAACGGAACATCTCATTTTTAAATATTAGCAAATAACAATTTTTGCTGTTATTTTTTAGTAAATAATTTTATTGATCCAGCATTATGGTTTATATTAAATCATTAGTCCTTACCCAAACCCTTCCCCGAGATTTTCAATATATTATATACGTATATACAGTTTTTAAAGTTCCAGTCATTAAATTGTATTGAAAAAAACATATTATAGATTTCTCCTACTGATTTAAAAGGTACAGGAGTTGAATTTCTAAAATTGAAGTATATTTATCTTTTTCCAACTCCCGTAACCATAACCTCCTGTCTTTGTTATCGAATTCCAAAAATTTCGTTCTTAGAGGATTTCTACTTAATGCCGTATCAAACGTACACTTTTCAAACAATTTTTCGTCCAATTCGTGCAATTTTTCCTCAGTTGCCACAGCAACCACTTTACGACAATTTTTTGCTAGCGAGCTCAAAAAGTTGTTCCAAATAAAAATTGCTTGAAATTCCAGCCAATGGAGTTCTTCGGCACCGTACGTCATAAACAAAATGGCGGCTTCACTTTTTCGTCTAACACTTCAGATATGTCGCATAATATGTTAATGGTGTATACTATTTTAACGGCGTATATTTTAAATAGAACCATGCTCTATTTCTGTTTACACCCATCAACAAAAGCTCAAGCGAAATGAAAGAAATAATTTTGGATGTTCGTTTTCCGAAGCAGAAAAACCGGGGAGTAATTTTTCAATGTGGAGATAGAGTGCGACTGACGTCATAGCATGTCATTTTGTTTACGTCAACCCATCCCCTCAGATTCGGCCAAAAATTCGACGAAAAATATTGCATGAAAAATATACGTGTGATATGGCCTTTAAGAAATGAATATGCAAGCCGAAAGTTAAATTTGTAGTCGTAATAGTTCGATAAAGGGTACTTTTGGGGAAAACTTCCTCGAAAACCTTGTGAGAAGTCAACTTATGCAAAGCCCTTGCTTTAGCAGCTGTCTTCTCAACAAAAGAAATATGTCTTCAATTTCCATTTCTTCAAGTCTAATTTTTCTGGAGATATTGAGATGAAGGGGAAGGTGTGAGACGTTTTTCTTCTTTTTTTTTAAATATACACATTTTATTAAGTAAAAAAATCCTTTAGTTACATAGAGATTTAAAAATTGCTGGAATGAGAAAACTTCATAGTACAATAAATTAAGGTTAAATAAGAACTTTTTTTTATCTGTGTAATAAATAGATAAATAATTACTTAAATGAAGAAACAGGGGCATTTTTAGAAAATCAAAGTAAAAAAAAATTTTGACCCGTTAAACGAATCACCTTTCAAATGGTTAACTTTGAGTTTTAAATTTAGAGGTATAATTTTGTTGATGACTGGTAATAATTATTTATTTTGCATTGAAATAGACAAAAAGGTTCTTAAATGTTTAAGGTAGGAATTAAGAGAACATTACAAATTTAGTTTGAACTAAATAATTATTGTTTTTAAAATATGCTTAAACCTACTTTTGTTTATCTTTTCAAAAACTAATGAGAAAAAATTATTTTTTTACAATTTAACGATGATTTTAAATGTTAAAATACAAAAAAAAGAGAATAAAATAATCTAATACCAATAAAAAAAGCTAGCTAATCATCAAAAGTTTAACTTCTAAAAAACTATTTTGCTATTCGGAAGTTTTGCTAATGTATTACTAATATATTTGTTACAAAATTCTTATAGGTGCAAATGTAAAAATGTAGCTCAAAATAAACACAGGATAAATTATTCATGAGAAATAAGATGCATTTTAAAAATGCTGAAGGAAAAAATACAGATGTCTCTCTTGATTTATCACTCCAGTTTAAAGATTTTGAAAGTCTTAATGGGGGGGGATAACATTCATTCAGCGAACGAATCCACATCTAAAAGTATGCAACAGGGGTTGTGTGAAATGCAAGTATATATAAGATGACCGCACTTTCGCAGAGTGATAAACATCACACTTACGGCGCCAAAGAGTACAAAAGTTTAACGTCATTATACCGACACGTTTTCTGTCAGATAAGGAGGATAAAATTTTATCTTAACCAAGACTCCAATATCTTCTCCAAGTAATTGGACAGGAGACGAAAAAAACTGAGTTGCTTTTGATTTGTGAGTTTTTTTCTCAACAAGGGCTTCTCCTCACCACGATTTAATGAGGTGGATTGTGAAGAATGACTTTGTCCGTAAGCTTATCCCCTCGCGGCAGTTGGCTCATTAGCAGGACCTGTCAAGAACTTGCTTACACAACCTATTTTTCTGTTACCCCTTTGTTAGCTGTGGATTTATTTTGTGGTGTCCTCATTGTTCCGATGGCTATCTGCCACTTTTATGCTTTTGAATTGCTTCAAAAATTTTTAACAGTGGTATCGGAAGACAGTTGTGGTATAACAAAGACTGAGGATATTGGGCCTCAAAAGGAAGGAGACACTTGTATAGGTAGGTTTAAGTGGGGTCATATATGCTGTGCTGTAATTGAGCACTTCGAAGTAGAAGCATTGACACGATTTGGTGTCGGTATCACATATTGCAATTGATACTGTTTCTATTGTGGAGTGTTTTTAATATAATATGTGTCATTTATATTTGTATTTGAAGGATGTTGTAGAAAAATAAGTAACAAGTAAATATTGTCAATCGAAAAATAAATAATTCACAATCTGAAGGATATTTTATTATTTGATTTAAAAATATTTGCACCTTGTGTGAAATCATATTTTAAAAATTTTAAGTTCTGCAGAGAACAATAAGAGCTAATAAAAGTCAGAAGTTACGGTCTCAAGCTTAGTTTTGGTAGTACTAAAGTAGAATAGAGGCAGTATACTCAAATTTAATCAAGGCTCATCTAGCCATGCAGTAGAAATTTATGTAGGTTAGTTTCAATCGGCTCTATATATGTACAAGTATTCTATACAAAAGGAAATTTAGAGGTAAGGCTGTGGCTCACTTGGAATTTTTCATCATAATCTATGGTTCAAAATTAAAACAAAAGTAAGCTAATGTTTTTTGCATGAAGACGTTAATTTAAACGAAACTAAATATTCAGTTTTGAAACAAAAATAAATATAATAATCATATCAAAAGTTTGGATTATAGCTTAAATATGCAAGCTTTGATGGAAGTATACGAGTAGAAATTGAAATAAACAATCTTTTATTTTTATTTCATATAAAAATTAGTTTTTAATATTTTATTTAAATTTCGATGGCAACAAGACAATGTTATTTGGATTACATGGGCACGCAAGAAAGACAATGCAGATTGGAACTTGCTAAATACAGAGTGAATATCCTCGTATGTCAATTTTGCTAGTTGTCCGAGAAAAATATATCTTGCTTGGAAAGTCCCTGATGTATGGTATTTAACAAAAGTCGTACATTTTTCTTTATTTAAGAAATTTTATTGTACTTCATTAGAAATTTAGTTCCTAAACATATATTTTGTAGATTACAATATTTTCCCTAGAGCTCCAATGAACAAATATGTTACATTTTTACATCGACTGAGAAACTTAAGCTTTACTATGAAATTTGAGAGAAAATTCTACCTAAACTGTAGAAATTTCTTTCAACTGCACCGATTGCTAGTTATTTCTACAATTATGCACATTAATACACTCGTCTGAGCTGCTTTCTTTGTTTCAGAGTAAAGAAACAGAACAGCATTGGATCCTCAACACAGTCATCGCTACACTTGCCACTATCGTTGGAAGCATTACTGTCGATTTAAAAAAATAGGTTATCCAATTAACCTGGAATGCAGGATTTTAGGAATCATTCTCTTCTGATGGTAATGTCCCAATAAATAGCCTACATTTAACTTTTAAAAATCCCGTATATGAGTAAGTGAACATATGTTCAACATTTCTCCCATTTATATATATGCCTAATGCATCTTAATAGTTAACACAATTCAAGATTTTGAGACTTCAACACGTATTCAGAAGATGAAATTCCAAGCATGTATAGTTATAATTGTTGCAAATCGGAAATACAGTTGATCTAGTTAAGGAAGATATCTGGAATGGGCAACTGTTCTGCATTCGGTGAGTATGTTAAAAATGGAGGAACCATTGAGTGAGTTTTTGAAACAGTCCCGCCGTTCTAATTGAGAGATACATCAGTTAGGGGAAACCCGAGGCATGTATCTTGGAGAGGAATTGTTTCGCCGTCAACGGTGATGCATCCAGTATTTGAATGAGCTCACTTGGGGGTGTTATCTGTCTCAGAAAGACATGTTGATTCCTCCAACGTCTCAAAGAAGAGAGCCATCAATACACGTTTATGGTGCTCCGACTTTGTAAAAGATAGAGGATAATATGTCACTTTAGAGTGAAAAGAAATGTGATCAAATGTAAGGGAGAGTGCGTAGATTGAATCATCCACCAACAGTTACTGTAGGCCTTGAATTCATATCCTTTAAGCTTCTGTGGAAAGGGCAGGGATTATAGATGCTGCCACATCAACCATGACTGTTGTCTAGTAACATATTACCAGTAGCTTGCATTAAGGGTGCCAGTTAATAAGATTTCCTCTCTGTGTTAATGACGTTATGATAGACCGAAAACAAATACAGAATGCACTAATGGCTGATAGCATTATTCATCCTTCCAGGGATATGCAATTTAATTTACACTCTATATACACTCAAATGTTCATGACACGTCTCAACTAACAACTCATAATAAAGTTACTGGTGCCCACTGAGCTTTAATTAATCGATAACATCTGGAAGAAAATTGGTTGCTGTTCGCATATGTTACCACCACTGGGCTCTGAAAATGAACTGTAGCAAATATATCAGAGTAAAAATCCATAAGAACTATATCAGTATATAGATGTATGCCAGATGTATGTATCAGATGTATGCCACATATAAGTGATATATATTTTAATAAAATGCATTATAGTTTCTGTTTTTTAACAGTTTTTTCAGATAAAATTTAAAATATTTTAACGATTACGCATATATATATATAATGCACATACATATTTTACAAATTGTATTTAAAATGCAATAGCATTAAGAAGTCTAAGTTGCAAAAATATTTATTTTAAGCATAACTCAGAATTTTTAGAATGTTATTAATAATTATATTTATAAAAAGTTAGTTTACATTTCAAGAATATATCCAAACATTCTTTGAAGACGCTGATAGTTTTATTGTATGATTTCCTCAAACAAGAATCAATATGATTTTAATAAATATTCACTTAATTTAAAATAATCAAAGAAAATCGATGTTACAATGTGTTTAACAAGAAGTCTTACATCATACAAATTGTTATTAAAGGAGAGTTTCACGCTAAATAATAACATATAAATATTTTATTGTACAAAAAGGGAATGTTTTTTTTTAGATTTTATTAATGATAGATGTTATTTAATGCTTATGCTATCGTAAAAACACGCTTTTAGTGCGATGTACTAAACGTTCCATATCTTTTCTTCAGATGAAAAATTATTCGTATTAAGAAAAGTAAATATATAGAAGTTTCCCAAGATTAAGTGAATGTAGGAAACATTTTAAAGATTGAGATTTATTTCCTTACTAGCAGGATAATACGAATGAATTTATCAAATTTATTACTTTTAGATATTGTTGTAAAGATATAAACTCAATGATAAAAAAATCCCTCGAGTTTAACGAGTTTTAATATTTCACGATTCTTATCTTCTCAAGGAATTTCAAAATCAGCGACAGATTGATAAACAAACATAAGAGATTCGAGGGAAGATGAAGAGAATAAATTCGAAATTCCGATATCGAAGTTTTATTTCACTTCAGAGTGGGTTTTACTTTCATTTTTCGTCCCCTTAAATAATTCAAAATGAAGATCTTCTCAAGAAATAAATAATAAAAAAGAAAGCAAATATAAAATATTTCTTTTCCATCTTGTTCATTCTCTTTGTTCTCTTATACGTTGTATATTTTATTCATCGCAGAATGTGAAATATATTCTGTTGTGTTACAAAAGGGAAAGTATGAGAATTTACTCTGCTTTGAGTATTTGCAGGTACATTCATATTATTCCAAACATATTGGATGTTCAAATGTTAATCGCGCATGAAGTATTTTATATTAGTACATGGAAATATTCGAGAGTGCTTAATGTAAAAGAAATGTGTATGGAAACCTTTTATATTATAAAGAATATATCATACATTATTTTCTTTCTTTGCTTTGCTTTCAGCGTTCTGTTTATTGAAGATTCAGCACATGAATCTAGAATCTCTACAACTTCTCATTTTTTTCAGTTTTACTTTTTTGTGTAAGAACATGCTGTTTACTTAGATTTCTTGAATCACTTTTACCCCTACGCAGAGTAGGTTCTAGATGTATAATTATTACATTGAGGAAATCATTTCACACAACAACACATTTAAAAATTCTACGTTTTGTAAAGTTATTAAGTCTGTTAAAAACAGTATTTTTTTTAAAAAAAAGAATGTTTAATTTTTTTTCATATTTAGTGACTATTGGAATACAATATAAGCATAAATTTGTTTGAACAAAATTTTTACAGTACAAATTAATTAAATACAATTTTTTTAAAACAACGAAGAACAATTTATATTTTAAAAACATTTTCCTTTTATGGAAAATTCCTTCATAATAATAACATTTTTAATATAGCTAAGATCTCACACACAGATAAGACTTCCCAAAAGAGCCTGAACTAGGAATTTTGAAAAATCACATTATTTTTTTGAATTAGTATCAATTGAAAGATTGGTAGTTTCTTATCAGTCTATTCTGATATTTTAAAATGTGATTAAATCCACTTCTAAATTATATAGTTCTTAGTTCAGACTCTATAGAGAAGTTTTAGATACATACAAAGTGATTCTAAAATGATAGAGGAAACTTTGAGGAGTGGCAGAGCTCACTAAAACAAACAATTTTTGTTTTGAAATTTTTAAAGCGGATGTGGTGCGTTGTGGCACAAACATAAAACGTTCATTAGTAGAATACTTAACGAATGACTCCGTACATAAAATGTCAAAACAGTAAGAAATTGCACCCACCAACAGTCCACTCATAAGATTCTCCTAACAGAGTTGGTTGATTGACATACCCTTATACTTGTGTTGGTTGTTTCGTCCCCATGGTCCAAGATGACTTCTGCCATGTATGCTTGTCGTACAGTCCTCGATCTACCTGTTCCATCAGTACTGGCAATAAATCAACTATTTTCACTCAGCTGTTGATGTTATCACTAAAAAGGTTTGTGACTCGGCATGCGTCTACTTGGAAAGCGTTCCTGATACAGCTGCGGCGCTGCTCTGTCGTTACTATTAACAGCACCACACATTAGATGTATGCCTGCCATTTTGCTACAGGTAAAATCATCCATAACCAAAATCTCAGGTGCAAATGCCGATTTTGGTGGTGGGGCAGATCAAAGGCATATCACATCGCTGCCTTCAACTAACACTAATATTGTAAGTTAATCACACCATAAAGGTTGCTAAGCATGTATGACATTTTGCAGATGCAATTTCTAAAACTATTTTAACATTTTCTCTACGGAATCATTCGTTAACTATGCTGCTAATGAGCCCTTATATGTTTCCGTTTACGTATTGTTTGCTCTTTTTGT
>BMAU01004801.1:0-69786 GCA_019973935.1 Trichonephila clavipes | reverse complement strand
ATGAAGACCACGCACCTGCGAGCATCCACGACCTGTCGGAGATCATCATGAGCGAATCAAGCGATCATATGGAACTTTCACCGACAAGAAATTTGACCAAGTTTCCGCCTGCGCGAAACTTATGGAGCATCACTGTCGCAGCGTATCTCCAGCTCTTCATTTACGCCCGTCCTGGGATGGACGGACGTTCCTCCCGGCTTCGAAATTCATTCATGGACATGTACATTTCCGGCAAACAGTGCCATGATCAGGGAGAAAAGCGGAGATGGTAAGTGAGCTATAGCACCTCCACTCATGTACTATATCTCAGACTGCCAGGATCATAAGATTCCCTCTACCTCGGTAGAAGAGGAAAATAATTTTGTTCCCTCCCCCTCCCTGTTAAATGAAAAATAAGATTGAAAATAAAACTAAAATCAATAGCAAATCTAAGAAAAATTTAGCAAAAAACGTAAACAGAAAGGTAAGGATTCTATCGGGGAGTTTATCTTTCCGAAAAAGACGGCCAGACCGATCTCCCTACCTCCACCAGGACCCCATAGAAACTAACAATAGTTTCTCCGATCTTGAACAGGATGTCGAGCATCCTCCTTCGATTGAAACAGTAACTACCGAAGTAGTTACACCCAAGATTCCTCACCCTATAATGCTTAAAATCAAAAACAATTTCAGAGAGCAAATAAATGCATCTCAGAAAAATTCCCTAATTTACGTAATAGAATCGTTAATGACGTAGTAAAAATGTTCTCCACCGACCATGAAGAGCTTACGAAAACTTAAGCACTTTTTAGAGACGGATAATGATTTCGAATTTTACATTCTCAAACGCCAAAAAGATAAACCAATTAAAGCCGTTATTAAAGGCCTCCTAATTCTGCTTTCAATTACTGATATCACTAACGACTTAAAATTAATCGGATTCAATATAGATAGCTGCACGCAACTAATCTCCAAAAGAACTAAAAAATCCCCTCCCATATTTCCTAGTTGCTTTTACAAAAAGAAACGACTTTAAATAGTAAAATTTTTTTTGACATCAAAAAGTTGGGTTATCTTGCGGAGTGAAGAAGTAGAAGGTTACCTCGTTAGAGGGAATAACTTAATGCTTCAGCTGCAATAACTTCTACCATACCGCCGCGAATTGGTGTTTATGGAAACCAAGATGCCTTAAAAAATGCGGTAAAGACCATGCCACGCGAAAACTGTCACATCAAAGAACGACAAGAAAACCCATTTTGTATCAACTGCCGGGACTTCGGTCACTCGGCATGTTATACTAAATGTCCCAAATTCCCCCAACCCAAAAAGGCGCTGCCTTTTCCGACCCGATAAAAGAAAAATTTTCAAGCAAATGGACCAAAGAGGGGAATTTCCTTCGCTAACGTTGTTAGCGGAGAAATCCCAATCAGATCCCCTCGAAACCGAAAACCTAACTGCAAATAAAGGAGAAGACTCTTCCAGTGGATTCCTTACTCAAGATAATAACAGTTCAGATTTTTCCCAAGTTCTGGAACTTTTTAATACTATCTCAAACCTCGTAAAAGAAGAACCCCAAAATCCTCGACCTTCTCTCTAGAATTTAAAACAGCTAATTCCGACGAAGAAAAAACCTGCCTTCTGGCAGAAGCGCAATGAACAATATTTAAATTTCCTAATTTCTTAATTGTAACTTTTATTCTTTTTACCCCTTAACTTTTAAAATTCTCTCAAATTATTCAAATTTCTCTTTTTAAATTAAGTTAAAGTCACTTTCTATTTCAAAGTACATGATTTCAATCTTAAAGCTCACTGCATCCTCAATCAACGATCGCTCCATAGCCAACGCCTCCCTGCACTGCCATTGGATCTCCTCCCTCATCACGCCCCTCTCTTCAAGCCCAAGTTTCCAAAACCATGAAAATCAAGAGTCCCAGATAAGAGGATAGAAGAATGCTGACGCATTCTAGATTCCTGTTTTCAAAATCATCCGTCAAATCATCCGTGCTCACACTCACTTGGTAGTTCTGAATAAACTCAGTTGTTTGGATTGACTGACTCGAGTCTGAATTTTCTTCCTCCAACGCCGAGCATCCGGGTAGATGCAGCTCGCAGAATTATTTAATTAAAATTGTTCTTTACACAAGTGTTTAACACTAAACAGAAATATCTGGTCAAGAGACATAACCAGTAGAAATTGTGAATGGAAATTTTATGCAACTATTTATTCCCATATATATATTGTATTGAATTGTTTCTATCTTATTTGCAATTCATTGTGTTATAAAATGAGATTCATTTTCATCAATGGATAATATTTATTATTAATCAAAAACTTTCATATTAACTATCTAATATGAGATAAACAATAGCTTAAAGAAGTATGTAATTCAATAAGAAATTGAATTTGTGAAAATTATAGCATTTTTTCTGATGAAACATTCCTTAATATTATATTATAATTTAAAATAAGTAGTTCAACATGTAATAAGCACTTTATATATATATATATATATATATATATACAAAGAAAGTATTGAATTTGTAATGTAAATTTTTAATACAGTTCATACTCGCATTAATAATCTGAATTTGTGATCCAAGTATCGCATATCCATGTATTATATTTAGTAACTGAGAAATAAAGGTGAAGTTTCTCTTTCTCTCTCTCCAATAGAAAACTATTCAGTTCTGCATAACATTGTACTTAACGAGTAAAATTACAAACACATGTTTATTTATAAACATGAGTTAATATAGCAAGAGCATTTAAGTCTTCTGTACACATGCATGACTGAAAGTAACTCTTTATTAATTTTAATATGCTGAAAAAACTCTTAGCACTTGCTATAGTAACTACAACTTAGAGAAAAATATAAAAATGGTTAATGCATGTAAAAATAACTCATTATAATTATTTAGTTATTAGCCCTGATTATGCACTTTATGTGTAATTCAATAACTCGTAATAATGGATAATCATATTACATTGAATATTTCTTAAAAATTATATATTAATATGAGATGCATTTCTTTAACTTAAAAGTGAAATAGTATTTTCTTTTATTACTTTATACAATCATTTCTAAAAAAAATTTACAAACAATTTTAAAGGATAATTACTAAGTAAATCAGACAGTCAAAGATAGAGAATATTATTTTAGTAGAAACATTTTCAAATATCTTTAAATGCTTCATAATGTACAATATATATATATATGAAGTATTTATATGCAATACATTGTGTAAATGAAAAATTCATTTTCATCTAATAACTGTTTCACAGTGAAACAAAATATTCATTTGAATTTTAAGTATAGGCAGGCAAACTTGAGTAAATATAATATATTTTTCAGAAAATTGTTATTTTCCATTTCTAAATACTAAAAATTACTTGGGAGGAGAGGAAATTCATGCCAGCATATTATTTATATATATATAAATTTACACTTCTGTGAAGAACAGGTTTACCAGCTAGTAGCATATAAGTACAAAGGAAAAAAAATTAAGAACTGCCTATAGTATTGTTAAATCAAACCAAAATTACAGGATTATTTTAAATGCCTGACACTTATGTTTCACATAATGTGTTTAATGTTCCCATTGGTAAGCTGTGACCGCGGTAGCGGAGTGGTATAGGTATCGGATCGTGGCTTGCCTTGTCATGAGTTCGAGCCCAGTACCACTAAAGGGAAAAATCCTCTCATGAAGTTAGTAGAAGGGTGAGAGGTGGGAGACTCCTGAAACCCCCCTCGATATTGTCCTTCAAAATTGGAGTGGAAGAGAAACAAATTATGTCACCTGCATGTTGCTCAAAGCTGCAGCTAAGGACAGGTATGCGACTATTCCCTTAGGGCTGCGGTAGCTCAGTGGTCAAGGTATCGGATCATGTCAGGCATGTCATTTCGAGCCCAGTACCACTAAAGACCCGCCGTGTAGGGCAGCGATGCACGTTAAATCTGTCAAGAGCTGAAACATCCTCCCGTGATGTGGTAGTTAGGAGAGGGGTGTGCCAGCTCGGGTGTCATCCACGTCACTTGACCATGGTTCAAAATTACATGGTCCATCGCCAAAAGCCCTTGTGAAGTTGAACAGTGCGACATTAATAGTCAGTCAGCCCATTGGTAAGCCATACTATTATAAAATTTGTAATTCATGAAGTTGTAAAACATCTTTTTCATCACAGGAGACATATATATGAATCATATACTCATATTCATAATTATCTTTACATGCATAATACTGAGTTTTCAAGAATTAAACTATTTTAAGGATTTGTGCAAAAAAGGAAAATAGTTAAATCATGGATAAACAAATACTTGTTTCTTAGGTATCCACTAAGATTTTAAAAAAAAGATAGGAAAAAAAAAGTACACTTTTACCAAAAGATAATTCTCTTCATTTATCTAAAACTTTCATATTAACTAATATTCTATGTACACAGGCTTCAAGAAATAAACTTTTTTGCAAGTTTGATATGTACTTAAAAAAAAATCAGATAATATATCAAATTAAATGTAATCATTTCTAAAAATTGTTACCCCTTTTGTAATGGTTTCATTCCCCTTAAGGATATTGTATTTTAATTTAAAGAAAGAAATGACATTAATTTTTAACAGCAAAGAATAATTATAGATAATTTAGAAACCGATAATTTGTGGAAGGTAAAAATCAAAGAAACATTTCTTTAATCTTTGTAAACATTCCTCCCACAAATTATCATCAAATTGAAAAAATTCTGAATAAATATTTTCTCTTGACTTTGAATTATTAATTAAAATTACATGCAGACATTTTTTATATTATTTGCACCTAACTGACACTGTGTTGTATAATAATAGGTGCGAGTTCTTTTAAGAAAATGATACCATTGTGTTATTCGTTAGTCGTACATTTTTAAAAAAGTAGTTTTGATTCTATAATGTCAACTACTCTTGCGCAAAACTATATAATAAATAACTATTAAATTAGTTAAGAACTAAAATAACTAAGAGCCATACCTAAGTGTACCAAGAACTATAAATAAATGCTAGGATCCAACCTAAATAAATATGCCAGCTAACACTAGTCAATTACCTAATTAGATAAATAAATTAGAATAAAACAAAAAATTATATAAACGAGTTAAGATTATTTCCTTACAAATATATATTCTAAAATACAAAAAATACATTATCATGTTTTTAATTAGATAAAATTAAACCAAAAGAATGTCAACAACTTCTATATGGTTATATCACGGTAAAAAGTAAGCATGTGCTACTGTGTGTGTGTTGCCAAAGGAATCACGCGATTACCTACTTGGCATCAGTCTGTCGTGCAGATACTCCATTGTTTCTGCATAATTTTTATAGCATGTGATTATCATGTTGTACATAAACAGCAAATTAAAATAGTCTATAGTTTTATAATTTTTTTTAAAAAAATGTACAATTGGAAGATTAAGCAATTTTGCTGCTGAAGTGATAATTCTTTTAATGTTTAAAAACAAGTAATTCCTTATGAAGCAGGTGTGAATTTTGATTAGATTAATGTGCTTCCTAACTTACATTTTGTTTGTTTACTTTATTATGTCTACTAATGAACTATATAACTACATATATTTTTTTAAATCTAATAAATCATTTTCAAGGAATCCAACTCTTTGTGTCAGATTAGAAAAACACAATTTCCTATAAAATATAAAGAAAGTTAAGTATGAATATTAAAAAAATATTGTAGTTCGACTGCACAATTTTGTTTGGAGAAATTTTTGTAAGATATCTTATTAAATGTAAAATTTTCAAAGATTATTAAATGTATATACATATAATATACAATATTCAGATATTTTTTAAATTTATATATTTGTTAACGTTTAAAGCTAAAGAAAACAAAATGACATTCTTTGAGTAATTTTATGATAATAAAATAGAATGTCTTAATTAACTTTTCACTAAATTCCTCCTTTTTCCTATGAACGTTGAAAAATGTTTATTTTTACTAAAATAAGCAGATGTGTTTCAATTAAATTGCAAAAATTTCTAGTATTATTAATCCCTTTAAAAAGAATAATTGTAATCTGTTTGTTGTGACATACAAAAAAATTGTCTTATTACAAGTGTAAATTTGTGCTAAATTTTTTATAAAAATAATGATATGCAGTGTTGTTTGAAATTTTAGTTTATCTTTGAATTTGTAGTCTAAAATTTTTAGTATATGAAAGCAGTGTCACTAAGATTGTAAATCATCTATCACACGTTAAAGAGTAGCAATTTTTTACTTCTAAAGAAAGATAAATTTTAAAGCTTTTGCATCTTTTTTGACATGATACATAAAAACATTTGCATTCAATTAGATTTTGAGGTTGAATTTCAAAATAGGAAGTTTATTAATTAATTGAAGTTTATGTATTTAGGATTTTTTTAAAATGTTCTTTAATAATTTAAAATTTTTAATTGTTTGTTATCTCATCATTTAAAAATATTTATTGAAAAATTTAAGAAGACTGATAATTGTTTGAGTTTTAGATTAGCCTATTTTATAAGTATTCAGCACAATGAGTCACAAATAAACCTGATGTAAAATATATTTGTAATTGCAAAATCCTCTTAGTCACTTTATACTGCAAAATGTTTTAAAAAAAATTTACAATGACATGAAATGTAATATTTTAATTACTGCAATCTAATTATTTTTGTATGAGTGTGAATGAAAATCTTTGGATGAAAAAATAACTCTCTGAATACTGTGTTTGTACCTCTGTATATAACTTTTTAATCAAAGTGAATGTATACGAATATGTTACTGCATTGTGTTTATTATGTGCAGCCCATCTCTGTTGTGGTATCCTATGATTTCTTCTGTTTTAGTATTGAATTAGTATTTTTCAAATATTTGAGTGGTAACTGTATTTCAAAAATGTTTATGGATTGTCAAGATTCATTATGAAATTTTAATTATTTTATAACTTTTTAATGTTGGCATTTTGAAGCGAATCGTGTAATTGTTATTTATGAAGTTGAGTTTTTTTTACTATTAGATTAAAACTCCATTAATGAACATTAGTTCTAATAATGATCTTATTGATGTATATTTTAAGATTCAGAATATTGTCCCAGCAGAAGAATGGGAAAGTTTCATGAAATCTCTTAGAGAGAATCTGCCTGCAACATTTCGAATCACAGGATTCAAAGGGTAAGACTACCTTATTGTATTTTCTTTTTTCCATTTAAAACTTTTAAAAATTGTTTTTTTTTTTGCACTGGTGTTTATACTTTTATAATTAAAACTTTTAGAGAGTAAAGTTAGTGCATGCATATAACAACTTCTAATTTCTTTCATTATAATACATTTGTTGAATTTTTCCTCTGCTTGCTTTTTAGTGAAGCCAAGGCTTTATTAAACATATTTAAAGGAAAATATTTTCAAGACCTGATGAAGATTAAAGACGAAAGTGCTGATTCCTACAAACCTTTTAGTTTACCTTGGTAAGTTTTCAACAATTGCCTTCATTTTATTTCTAAAGAAGTATTTTTAATCCTTTGCAAACGTATTGATAAAATTTTTCACATAGAATTCAAAAGTTGATAGTAGTAATAATTGTGATTCAAAGTGGAGGAAAAATAAAATTGTTACTAATATGGTGATATTGTTACTGTATGTCATTTTTTTTTTGTAAGTAATTCTATTTTAATAAAAAGGATTTTATTGGATATCTCTGTCTTTGTTGAGTTTTGTTGGTGCCTATATTTGCATTGACTTTTAAAAGTTTCATACTTTTATAGATTTATTTCTGTGATCTCACTAAAAAGTAAAAGCACATTTTTTTAAATAATATTGTATATTGCTGAATGTTTTTGAAATGGAGAAAAACATGTTCCAAAGAAAATGAATATATAAAATAAAATGAATGTCATAATGGAAAAATTATTAACTTTTTTAATGAGAAGTGAAACTTCACATAATTAAATACTTAAAAAAAAAGTAAAATAAAATATCAAGGGACAATTCAAAAGTTATCAAATTGTATACAATTCTTTAGTAAAAGAATACAATATGAATTTTCAAGATTTTGAATATAATTTTCTGTATGAAATTAGAACTTGGATATATTGGAATGCAAGTTTCTTTTTTTTTGTAAAAACTACCATTTTTTTTATTTTAAAAATAGTTTCTTTATTAGGAAAAAAAAGGTATATTGTATAATCAACCTGTTTCAACATTTAGATATCCCATTTCTGTACATCAAAGTTTTGTTGGTGAGGAAAATGTCTTTTCCTGTGTAATATAGTTGAAAAATGTTTTGATGTTGAGTTTCTAAATATTATTTATCTTATGTTTATAAAGTGTTTTAATACAAATACTTTTTGTGCTGTATCAGAATTTTTTTATAAAGGTTTTCTTCAATTAAATTTAATTTTATATAAAAAGTGAAAATATATTGTACATTTAAATTATTTATATTTATGTATATTTTTTTATCCAATTTAAGTGATTTCACTTATTTAATTAAGTGAAATTCTGAATGGATAGATATAAAGTGAAACATTATCAATAAATTATAATATATATAATTTTTTTAGGAATTTTAGATTATATTTTTTTAAGAGTCAAGTTTCTTCTTTATTTGTGTTGCATAAATAAATCAAATTTTAAATACATAAATTTAAATTTATTATTGTTCGTTTTTTTTTTCAAAAGGTATCCGGGTGAATTGGCATGGCAAATGAAACTTTCTCGTGTTGCTATCAGAACTTCAGAGGGCCTAAGACAGTTGCATAATTTCTTAGTATCTGAAAAAAGCACAGTATGTCACATTATTTTTATGCTCCTTTTTCCATTTCAATTTATTGTCAGTCGTTTAGAGTTTTTTTAACATCGAAGTTCATTTTCAGGGTAACATAAGTTGGCAAGAAACAATCAGCATGATTCCTTCTTTACTTCTTGATGTTGAACCACATCATAAGGTAAATATTTTTATTGAATTTGATGGTAAAATCCAAGGAGAGCCCACACCCTTGGCGAAAAAACGAAAAAAAGCACCAAACCAGAACAAGATGGCGCCAAGCGAAACCGACAATGGCGGCAAGTGAATATAGAGAGATAAGGTGGATGCGTAATGAAAATATATGTAAGCAATACAGAAATTAAACATTTTAAGATAAAAAAAATATATAAAAACAGCTCTTACTTTCTTACTGCTGATCTTTTCCGAGTGGAGGGTACAGCATAACAACAGTTTTTAAAAAAATCTTGAAGGTCTCATCGCTAAGTGAATGATCGTGTGAGCGCCGCCATTTTTATTCTGCGAGGTAATGGTTGAACATATCTTCGGTGTGTCTGGTGCAATTTCGAACGAAGCGTTTTATTGTCGACATGTTACATCATGATGATTGTTACATTTAGAACATTCATAACTCTAAGCAATCAATCCTTCGTTCATGCACTATTCAATCAATTCTTTCTAACCATTCGCATTCAACAAAGTAAAAAATTCTAAGATATATTCCTTCACACATGCAACCATTCCAGCCCAGTTCCCCAAACAAAATGAAATTCAAAATGCCAACCGACGAAATATGAAAATTCCAGAAATAGTTAGGTTTACCTTATCTAGTGTATCAAAGTAGGGTTACCAAGATGGCACAATTATTGCCAACCGAAATAATTCACGCTAAGGGTGTGGGCTCTCCTAGGACTGAACCAACTATATTATGACTTGCATATTTATTTTTTCCATAAACTATGTATTCTTAAATTAAAAAAATTTAGAAACATTTATTGATTTTATTATTGTGAGTATTATACTTTTCAACAGTTGTATGCTTATTGTAATTTTGATACAAGCACCAATGGTCACCCACATCAAATTTTTTCATTAATTTTAAAGTTAATTGTAAAGCAAATGTATTGTTAAACCTTTTTCTTGGGATTATTTATCTGATTTTTGATACTTCATTAGTGTAACTTACATTTTTATATAAACATAAAATTTGAATTTTTGCAAAAAGTATTTCTTAATGTTCTTGAAAATATTCATTCTTAAAATATTTGTTTTTCAAAACATTAATTTTTCTTTATAAAACTAATAAAAGGGGAAAAAATGTGTATTTGTTGATTTTTATTCTGTTTTTTTAAGTGTCAGTTATGCTATTTCCTTTCTATCTTTTTACTTGATTGTTTCAAATTTGTCACTGTTCCTTAAATTTTTCAATTATTTCAATCAAATAATTTTTTATTAACTGCTTCATATTTTATTAATTTTACCTAAGTTATAAAATTATATTTTGCGAAATGATTGCATTGCTGCATGATTTATATTTTGTTCATTCTTCAGTGGAATATAAAGATTTTCTGTTTTGAGGTGGAGACACTGTCTTTGTTTTTATATTTTTGTGATTTTTTTTTCATTGAGAGTTTTAAAATTTGTATTGGAGGAAATTAAGTTTTCATGCATGCTAGTTAAGCTTGAAAGTGTTAATAAATAAGGTTACGAAAATTAAGCATTTATTTAAGTAAATGAACACTCAATCACATTGTAACATATCACAAATAACTTGCTTACATGTCAAATAGTATAAAAAAATAATGAATATGCTGTATAAAAGTGATGTATGTTTATTATGTATCACAGAAGCAGTAGATATAGAGAGTAAAATATATATTGCCAAATATACCAGATTTGTCAAAACATTGTAAATATATTATAGTACATATTTTTATATTATTTATACTATCACCAGTGCTTATAAATTATGTGTCTCCTTCAGATGGTGTGTTAACTGCCCTTGTCATACATGTATGTCTTTCTGAAATATGATCCTTTCTTTGTGCTGCTATCAGTAAAGCTATTCTGAAAGCTTTGAAATGCAATTAAATGACTTTGTCAGTGTTTGTGATAAGTTACTTATTTTAGAGAAGGATTTGCTTATTTCTGCCTTTTCTCTCTTCTCTCCCCCCAATGCATTGCATAAATGTGCCTATGGGAGAAACAGTTGCACTGGAGAGTGTATCACATAACTTTTAATCAGCAGCTAAGGGGTTAAAAAAACTTTGCATAAAAGGCATTTTATTAAGTATATTAAATTTAAGTTGTTGTTTTTTCTAAATAATGTTTCTTTTTATTTTAGGTTCTTGACATGTGTGCTGCATCTGGGTCTAAAACTGCACAATTAGTTGAGTTTTTACATAGAGGTGATGGGAAAGTTCCAGGTATAATGATTATTTTCCAATATGAATTTTCCATATTGAAAATAAATTTTAATTTAATCCTTTTACGGTTATTTTTTAAGGATAAAAATATTTAAGGTATAATATATTCTCAATTCTTTAAATATTACCTATATAAACATAAAAAGCCTTATTAGTTTTAATTCAAAAATTTTTACTCTCAGTTGATTTAGTTCTTTAAAAGTTGTATCTGTGTAATGCTAATAATTTAATGTTTGTTCTAAAATTATTTTTGCTTAGTTATTAGTACAAAATCTTATAATCAAAATTGTAATTCAACTTCATTTTATGAATTTTACTCTCTCAAGATTAATGGAAAAGTTCTTATGATGAAACATTAAAAAATTATTTTTGTTACAATTTTGTAAAATTCTGACAATATATATATGCATAAAAAGAATGATGTATGTTTTGAAGCTTCAATGTTTATTGCATTACTTTTTAATTATTAATTTTTTTGTAAGTAAATTCTTAAGCATGTATTAAAAATCTACAAATTTTTAACAAATTGTATAAATAAAAGGTACTTGTTATAAATTGAGTAAGTGAAATATAAAGGAAAACTGATATAAAACCTATCTATGTGATTGTAAACAATATAATTGATATAGATAATATTTATACTATTAATTAATAAAGCATTGAGTTAAAGATTACATTTTTTTTAATTTAAAATGATTTTTGTTATAAGCTTGCCATATTGTGAACTGAACAAACATTAATGAGCTATCCGGACCCCGATTTAATGAATTCAACAGGGCCAAACATTTTGCTTGTAAATTTGATGTTATTTATTACATTGAGGTCCAAAAAAAATGCAAATTTTTTTGCACAAACATTTTGGAAATTCTACAATAATCAACTACATAAAAAATATCCATAGTTAGATATTACACACTTTTATTTCAACAGCTTAAAATATTTTTAGTGAATCATTGCACAACACTTAAATGGAAATTTAAAAATAATGAATAATAGATGTTTGATAATCTTTTTGATTACGGACTTGAAATAATTCTCTTTTGGTATTATGCAAAGAAGATATTGCATTGTTGGCATCCTGCTGCATAAGATATGTTTTAACAGTTTCCAAAAAATTTTTAAGCATTAGAAAATATAACAGTTTTGATAGGAGGTTCTTGATGCATCTCCACATCAGAATCACTATTCATTTGCTCTGACAAAGCAACTATTTCTTCAATTGCAGTTGCACTAATGGACAGTCCATCATCAAATGCAACATAGTTGTTAAAATCTTAAACTATTTCCCTGTTTTTTGGATTGGGATGATATAAGACAGGAGTTTCATTTTCTATACAAGGGGCTGTGGTAGCCTAGTGGTCAAGGTATCGGATCATGGCAGGCATGTCATGAGTTCGAACCCAGTACCGCTAAAGATCTTCCGTGTAGGGCAGCAATGCACATTAAATCTGTTGAGAGCTGGAACATCCTCCCATTGGTGTGGTGTCGTAGTTAGGAGAGGGGTGCCAGCTCACACAGGTGTCGTAGTTAGGAGAGGGGTGCCAGCTCAGGTGTCGTTCATGTCACTTGACCATGGTTCAAAATTCAATCATGGTGGTCCATCTCCAAAAGCCCTCGTGTGGCTGAACAGTGTGATGTTAATATTCACTTGCCCTGTTCTATACAAAACTCTCACAACAGATTACACTCATGACTCATCTGCACTGGTTAAGTCTAAGAAGGGTCCCTTTTCCATCAAAATTTGTTGCTTACAAGCAAAGTATTTTTTTGTTCTGTACAAAAAGGATGTCATTTGAAAAAAAGTCCATTTTTTTCTGATACAAACTAATAAAAAAAAATTTTCTGCTGTTAAAATACTCTGTTAATTTGAGGTTTATTATTCGTAAAATAGGGGATTGGTAAACAAGGGTCTTACTGTATTTTTTGTGTTCTGTCAAATTTACTGTACTTCTGCGATATTTTGTCTCTTATTGGATAATTTAAATACTATTTGTTTTTGTAGATGGTTTAATTGTAGCAAATGATCGAGAAATCAAAAGATGTTACATGCTTGTTCATCAAGCAAAGCGCCTTAACAGTCCATGCTTACTCATTACTAATAATGATGCTGCTAATTTTCCTAATATTAAAATCAAAGATGTGAGTGTAGATCTATTATATATCCTTTCTTTGATCTATTTTGCACGTTACTGATTTTTCAAATGTTTCCCTTTAAATCATTCAATTTATTTTAAAATTTTGTTATTTGTGTTATTGTTGAATTTTTGAAGAAGTAAATTCGTTTCATTAATGTCAAAGGTACGATTAATTGAAAAATTGAGTTTGCAATTCTTTATTAATAGGATATTTAAGTTTTTTTACCTTTTCATTTTATAATTTTTCACAATTTATGCAATGTCATTTCAAATAAAAGTAGCTGTTTTCTCAATGAAAAATTTGCCTCAATATATATTTGTAATTTAATCATATTGAAATACTTTATTTTTACTCATTGTGATTAATGAAATACATTCTGTTAATTTACTTTAAATATTATTGGAAAATTCTGGCTTACTTTTCAATTTTTATCACTGTTTATACCACGTGTCAATGAGACTGATACAATAAATATTGTAGAATTTTGTATTTATATTCTGCGCCTATTTTATATTTATATGATATTAGTGTTTTTCAATTTCAAATTTATATTTATACCTTCAATTTTTTTTTTTTTTAGAAAACACTAAGCTATTTTCCTTTAAAATAAAAAAGCTGTGTTTTTCAAAATCAAAAATTTGCCTCAACCAAAATTTACATTGTTCCATGCATTGCAATTTTTGTCAGATTATAACAAAACTTTCCCAAAGTATTCTTCTAATGTGTAGCTATAATTTCTAGGATGCATTGTAGTAATAGTGATAGTTTGAAAGAAGAAATTAGTTTTTTATGTAAAAGTCATTAAAATTCTTGAAAATTTCATACAAAACATTACATTACATTGCATGCATGAATGTGTAAAGAATTGCCTAAAGAAGTTAAATCAGGTGAAAACATGAAATTAAAAAAAAAAAATCAAAACGCATGGAACATTTTGAAATTTTTAAATTCTTGTTAACAAGTTTTAATTTTTTTAAAAACTACTCATTTTTTTCTCACCAAATTTTTATATGGTTTTAGTTATAACTTAAATACAGGCAGTCATGATTTAGAGCATGTTTATAACAAATTTTTTAAAAAATTTACTGTCCACTGTAGCCTTAAAGCTGTGGTTTGTATTGTATATATTTCATTTGTTTTTTAGGGTGATAAACGAGTAAATCTTAAATTTGACAGAATCTTGTGTGATGTGCCTTGCAGGTTTGTTCATATTATATAATCTATGACTTATTGGGATATTTTTTGTTAGATTTATTCTCAGTAAATTTTATAAATGAATTACGAAGAAAATTGTTTCATGTATAAGTATTGTATTTGAATTTAAAGTAATATTTGTTTTAATTTAACAATGTTATTTTTGTCAGAATAATTTTAATAAAATCTTGTTCTGAAGTTTTTTATCATGATCCTAAGATAGAAATTTTTCAATTTAAATATGTATCATAATGTTCTCATTTATGTTACAATTTAATATTTAATTCAAATGGAACAAAATAAAATTTCTAGTGGTGATGGTAATCTTCGTAAAGCTGCTGTAATCTGGAAGAAATGGAATGCAGCTAATGGCAATAACATGCATGGGTGAGTCATTTTATTTCTATTGACTTCAATTTGAAATTAATACCAGAATTCATCATTTTAATTATTAGGATTGTCTTAATACGTTGAAACAGTTAAATTTTTATTTGAAATTTCTCAATATTCAGTCGACAGCGTCGAATTTTGAGACGTGGTCTTGAACTTCTTGCTCCTGGAGGCCGAATGGTATATTCAACTTGTTCCTTTAACCCTCTTGAAAATGAAGCTGTGCTTGCAACTATGCTTCAGGAAACTAAAGGTGACTGAGCAATTTTTTACTCTTTGTTAAATAGTATATAGCATTTTTTTCCCCTTGCTTATTTACTAAATTTAGAATATGTTAAAGTATTTTCTATCCTAAAATGAATTTAGAAATAGTTTCTATACTTTTGTGATTTTTAATTTAATCAAATTAAATTGTTTTCTGCATTATATATTTAAATTTTGAAGATGTTTTGAAAATTAAATTGTATAGTATGTATGCATTAAGAATTTAGTTAAGTATTGAATAGTTTTTAGATCTTGATTTCTTATTAATGTATTTTGTCTTAATTGAAAAATCAAGGCATTATATAAACTCTAAATTTTGTAATATTTCTGTTTAATGACATGTACTTTTAACTCGTCTTATTTGTTTTAAAAATTTAAATCTTGATGACTTTAGTCTGAAAGTAAAACAATTCCTTTCTTATTAGGTTCTGTTGAATTGCTGGATGTGAAATCCTCTTTGCCAGGTTTAAAAACATTACCTGGACTGTACGAATGGCAAGTTACAAATAAGGAGTTGGAAGCTTTTACGAAATTTGAAGAAGTGCCTAAAAAAATGTTAACACCTATATGTTCTCATATGTTTCCTCCTCCACTTGAAGTTGCAAAGGAACTACATTTAGAGCATTGGTAATTAGCTTAAGTTGTAAATTTCCTGAATAAAAATACATTTCAAAGTAAACATATAAAGAGAGAGAAATTCAATAGTTAAGAAAAGTATAGTCTCTCCCACAAAAAGTATTATGTATCAATCAAATTATATTTGTTTCTTCTTTTTGAAGAATTTCAGTTTTAATATTTCTAAAAATCATTCATATTCTAAAACAGTGGTTCTGTAACCCACATGGATCCCCAGAACTATTCTAGGGATCTGCAAAGGTCTCTCATTTGTTGTTATAATTTCCCTCTCTTACAGTCTGAAAGATATCATGGAAAAATTGAAAGATGTTCCATCCTAGACTAAATTGCCCCCAATGAAAAAACTGCTAAAACATGTATTTTGATCAAGAATATTACCATAAAATCCGGCGTATAACACGCACTTTTAACACCAAAGTAAGGTCGAAATTTAAGGGTGCGCGTTTTACGCCGGGTATCAAAATGAGGACTTTAGAAATAAAAGAGACGAACATAAAAAAATTAGACTTCTACATATTTCTAAATATTGTTTATTTAAAAGAAATGGCATTCTTAATGAACTTAAAAGGTTATAGTTTTAAATTATACTATTTTTGCAAAAGCCTTGGAAAATTCTTCGTAAAAAAGGGGCAGGGGTGCGTTATACTGCAAATATGCCTCAAAATTACAAATTGCAGTTTCAAAGTATGGGTGCTCATTATACACTGGAGTTTATGCTAATTTCCTTTTTATATTTATTGTTTGTAACTACATACATTACTACAACGTAATATTTTTAAAAATATAGTAGAAACACGTAGAGGTGTTTAAAAAAGTCTGTATAAGTATCAGAGGCAGTCTTAAAATTATTGAGGAACCTTCAAATTACTCAGCCATATATTGGGAGTCAGGGAGGAAATTTAAGTACCTATAATAGTAATAAAAGGTAATTTTATTTCTAAAAACTGTTTCTGAAATTTCTTGAATACATACTCCTTGCTGTACTTTTGAAGTATCTAAAATACTAAGGGAAGTTTAAATCACAATATTTAAATACCAAAAAGCACTTATGGAGATTTAAGAGTTAGAAGGCAAGAAAATGAAGTTTTAAAGGTTTTTTATGGTATTATTCAGATTAATAACTTAGTTTATTTAAAAAACCTGCGGCCCGTCTGGTTAGTGACACTGACTACTGTGCCTTAGAATCTGGATTTAAATTCCAGAGAAGGCATAGGTGTTTATAAACGTATAGTCCCTTCATGGAACTCTAAATATTTGTAAAGGGAAAAATCCTCTCATGAGGTTAGTAGAAGGGTAAGAGAGATGGAAGACTCCTAACACCCCCCCTTGATATTGTCCTTCAAAATCGGGGTAGAACAGAAACAAATTGTTGTGTCACCTGCATGTTGCTCAAAGCTGCAGCTAAGGACAGGCATACGACTAGCCCCTTAGGGCTGTGGTAGCCCAGTGGTCAAGGTAAAGGATCATATCAGGCATGTCATTTCAAACCCAGTGCCACTAAAGACCCGCCGTGTAGGGCAGCAATGCACGTAAAATCTGTTGAGAGCTCAAACGTCCTCCCGTTAGTGTGGGGGTGCCAGTTCAGGTGTCATCCACGCCACTTGACCATGGTTCAAAATTACGTTTGTTACCTAAAACCCTCGTGTAGCCGAACAGTACGACATTAATATTCACTCTCTCATGACTAGCTCCTTGCCACAATGCATTTCGTGGGCCTTGATATGATCTTACTGTCGATCAGATGGGATTAGTAATAAAAATTCAGATGAATTTGCTGTATATTCTTTGTTATTTTATTAAATTATAAAACATTGATGATTTCTATTGCAGCATACGCATTTTACCACATCATCAAGATACAGGTGGATTTTTTGTTGCCGTGTTACAGAAAAATGAAAAATTACCTTGGGAAAATTCTACAGGTAAGTATTATTTTTGTTTTCTTCAAACTGAATAAACATTTTTCAATTCCTACTCACTATTAGCTCATACTCTCTGTCTATTTATCTTGGTGGAATTTTCAATCGTTAATAAAATACAGTTTAAAGCACTCAGTTGAGCTGAAATTTTATATACATGATTATTTTGGTTGACAATACAAAAATTTAATTAAAATTAATAAAAATTAATTGATTAAAACTAATTATGTAAAGAATTACAAATACAGACACATTGGCATCAAAGTTGAGTCAAAAGTTGAAAAGGTTTTTTTCTCACAGTTTAAAGCATTAAGTTGAACTGAAACTTTATTGACACGATTGTTTCGGATGACAATATGATACTTAAATGATAATTAATAGAAATTAATTACCACTTAATGTTTTGATTCTGTCATATGTATATACATGTAGGATTTTCCCTTTGAAACATTTGTTAAAAGGTTGAGTCATATCCTTTTCAGAGGACCATAAATCTCAATTTTATTTATTACTGCATTCCGAAGCAGCGCCAACTAGTGAGCTTTCGTAGCTCCGGCTTGAATAATTTTTCGGCAGAGGCCAACTAACCGCTGCTTGTTCAACACGTCGCGTCTACCGCATTTCCGCGCCCAGCGCGGTACCACCAGTCCTAACATCCAAGAATGAGAAAGGTTTATTTCCCTGTCTTCTAAAGGTATAACTCAACTTTTAATTAATCTAATTCCTGCATTTCTTTCTCTTTGTAAATATCCCCTTTTGTAAATATTTCCCTTTAACTTTAAATAAATTCTCTTTTACTTAAATGAAGTATTTGTGTTTAAATGACTTAGATTCAATTAATAATTCATCACTCACCCTTAAATACTTACCCCTAGACAAACCACCTCGCCAATCTAAAATCCCGCCTTCTGAAGAGTCTGATTTTTATTCGAAGATTTATTCGGACTCCCACAGAAATAATTGGGAGATCGCCTGGGATTTGATTTCGAAAATCTTCTCTAAATAATAAGTTGATAACCTTCTAACCTAATCACGGCGCTCATAGACAGTGGTAGTACCGTAAGTTTTCTTCGAGAAAATACGAGCAGAAGAATAATGGATCCAACAAAATTATCGAAGAACAAGATGCTTCTCACAGGTATTGGTGAAGCACAAGTGACAACTATCGGTTCCTTTGAACATGAGTTCAAAATAGATGATGAAAATTACTCGTTAACTTGGCATGTTGTACCGACTGATAAATTAAAATTCGAAGCAGTTATTGGATCAGATCTTTTGGAACAAGCATCGATAAGTTTTACTAAAGAAGGAGTTAAATTCAACAAATATGAGAATCATGCACAGCTTATGCAAATATCTGCTGAAAATATTCAAGAAGAACTAGACCTACGTCATGTTGAAAATCGGCAAATCAAGAAGGAACTTGAAAAGTTAATTCAAGACTACAAGCCAGAAAAACAGCATCTACTGACATCACAATGAGAATTATTTTAAAAAGACGAAGAACCAGTCTGTCAACACCCTCGTCGACTAGCTTTCACAGAAAGACAAGAAGTAAACAAACAGATAGAAGAATGGTTTCAAGCAGAAGGCATTATCGTCCGAGTTCTGCGGAATATGCAAGTCCAATCGTAATGGTAAAAAAGAATGATGAATCTTCGAGAAAGTGCATTGACTACAGAAAATTGAATCAGAAGCTTGTGAAAGATAAATTTCCGTTACCTATCATCGAAGATGTTTTAGACACTTTGCCAGAAGCAAGGTATATTCTACATTAGATTTACGCAATGGTTTCTTTCACGTCGATGTTGACGAAGATTGCAGAAAGTATACATCCTTTATCGTCCCAGATGGGCAATTTGAATTCAACAAAGTTCCTTTCGGACTAAGCACAAGTCCAGGAGTTTTCCAACGCTACGTATCAAGTATATTTAGAGATCTTCACTCGGAAAGGAATTGTGTCGGTTATTTAGATGATCTCGTCATTCAGCGAAAACGAACAGGAAGGTCTCGAAAAACTTAAAATTATTTTTGAAATCCATTAAAGAAATACGGATTAGAAATTAAGTTCAAGAAGTGCCAATTCTTAAAAGAAAATTGAATTTCTAGGTCACATTGTAGAAAGCGGAACTATTAAACCATCTCCCACGAAGACACTAGCTGTTCGAAAATTTCCAGAACCAACAACAATAAAACAATTACAAAGTTTTCTTGGTTTAACTGGCTATTTCCGCAAGTACATCAAGGATTATTCAAAGATAGCTAAACCACTCAGTGATTTAACAAAGGTACGGCGCAATTTTGTTACAAGAAGCAGAAGATGGAAAGTTACATCCCGTTTACTACATGTCGAAAAGACAAATACAGCAGAAGAAAAGTATGACAGCTACGAATTAGAGGTACTAGCAATTATCAACGCATTAAAAGTTTTAGTGTTTATCTTTTTAGGACAACACTTTAAAATAGTAACTGACTGTTCAGCATTTCAGAAGACTGCAAAAGGCTAATTACTGCGCATAGCCAGATAGGCGCTTTCAATTAGAAGAATTCGATTATGAAATAGAGCACAGAGCTGGAAGTCGTATGAAGCACGTCGATGCTCTTAGCCGATATCCCGTAATGATGGTATGCAATGATACATTAAATTCAAAAGCTTAAAAAAGCACAAGAGAAAGATGACAACATCTAAATATTGAAATCACTTCTAGAGAAACAAGAATCAGAAGAATTTTTTGAGCGAAATGGTATACTCTACAAGTACTTAAATGGTTAGAATTAATGTAACCTCTAAAAGCAATGCAAGCTGAACTAATTAAATTGATTCACAAAAATGGTCATTTCTCAGTAGGAGGAAAAACAGAAGAAATTGTGAAACAGGAATTTTTATCCCAAATTTATCCAACATCGTTAAAAAAGTAATAGTTAATTGTGTTCCATGTATCTTAGCTAATAAGAAAACTGGCAAAAGGAAGGGTTTTGAATCCTATTTCTAAGGAAAGCATTCCTTTAAGTACGTACCATGTTGACTTCATTGGTCCTTTACCCTCCACAAACAAAGTTATCAACACATTTTCACCGTAGTAGACGCATTTACCAAATTTACTTGGCTATATCCCGTCAAAACTGTGTCTGCTGAAAGTGCCCTCGAAAACTAAAACAACAGCAGAAAACCTTTGGTAATCCCATCAGAATTATCTCTGATAGAGGTTCAGCGTTCACTTCAAAATTATTCAACGACTACTGTGATGAAGAAAACATTCAACATCTACAAATGGCAACAGGTGTTCCTCTGGGAAGCGGACAAGTTGAGGCAATTCATCGAACTTTGATTCCAGTTCTCACCAAACTATCATTAGGCGACTCAGCGAGAATGGTGTTTTCAAATACGTCGACAGATTACAGAGAATACTAAATACTACTATAAAATTCGCAGTACAAAATGGACACCATTCGAACTTAGTGGGAATCAAAATGCGTAACAAGGAAGACATCCTAATCAAAAGACTTACTTCTAGAAAGAAATGGCGAAAGAATTACTAGAACAACGCGAATTTTTAAGAAACGATGCAAAAAGAACATCGAAACCCTACGGTCTGAAAATAATGAAAGGCGTATAACAGAAGAAGAATGAAAGCTTCGTTATACAAAGAAGGTGATTTAGTTGCCATCCAAAAAAGAACCCAATTTGGAGCTGGACTGAAACTAAGACCAAAGTTCTTAGGCCCTTACAAAGTAACAAAAAGTTAATTCCAAGGATAGGTATGAAGTGGAAAAGGTTGGTCAGCACGACGGACCGAACTCAACCACCACCTCAGCTGATTTGATGAAACATTTTTATGCTTAATTGAATTTTTTTTTTATTTGTTATTATTTTTAATTTTTCTCATCCCTCTTGAGAAATTAATAGATGTTCTATGGTAACACTCGTTTCCATAAATCATTTTATATTCACTTGTAATATTTATTATATTTTTGTATTATTCATTATCTTTCTATTGATGCGAAGGATTTTTTTTATGGTCTAGTTAATTGTAGATCACAACATAGAAAATTTTGTTTTTATATGTTTTATTTTACGTCTGGAATTGTGAATATTAGGTATACATCTTTTCATCTGTAATATTTTATTTTATTATCTTTAAGAATCGTATTATTTGTCTTTATTGCATCCACATTCCAATAATCATCAAATTTATAGTAGTAACTAAAAATAGTTTGTATTTAAAGTACTTTAGCTCTCAACATTTTGTAAGAGCTGAGAGACCAGCTGTGTCAGGAGAGGGTGATTTTGTAGGATTTTCCCTTTGAAACATTTGTTAAAAGGTTGAGTCATATCCTTTTTAGAGAACCATAAATCTCAATTTTATTTATTACTGCATTTCGAAGCAGTGCCATCTAGTGAGCTTTCATAGCTCCGGCGGAATAATTTTTTCGGCAGGGCCTACTAACCACTGCTTGTTCAACACGTCGCGTCTTTACCGCATTTCCGCGCCCAGCGCGCCACCCCACCAGTCCTAACATCCAAGAATGAGAAAGGTTTATTTCCCCGTCTTCTAAAGGTATAACTCAACTTTTAATTAACCTAATTCCTGCATTTCTTTCTCTTTGTAAATATCCCCTTTTGTAAATATTTCCCTTTAACTTTAAGTAAATTCTCTTTTACTTTGAAGTATTTTTGTTTAAATGACTTAGATTCAATTAATAATTCATCACTCACCCTTAAATACTTACCCCTAGACAAGCCACCTCGCCAATCTAAAATCCCGCCTTCTGAAGAGTCTGATTTTTATTCGAAGATTTATTCGGACTCCCACATACATATTTATATTAGTTGTAACTATTTAATAAAAAGTAGCTAAAATAAAAAATTTCTTTGTTGATCTAAGTAAAAATTGACTTAAACTTTTTTTTATGTTACTTGTTTTTCATGAAAAAGGTTAATTCTCCATCTTTTATTTCAGATGAAGGGCAAGACAATACCAATCAGTATGTTGTTTTTTTAATTTTATTTTTAATGATTTTACATATGCAACTATTGTTCATTCCTTTCATATAATAGTTAACATTTTATTTTTGTTTATTTAATAAGTTGTAATAACTTTACAACAATAAAATATATAAATTTAACTATGCATCTTTTTTTTATTTGGAATTTTTTTGTTGGCTAATAAAGTATTGTATGCAAAGCTGCCATATTTCTAGGTTTAGTAAATACATTTAAAAAATATATAAATGTTGATTTTGTTGTAAATTTTATATATTTATATTTTTAGTTTTATAAATAATTTTAAATTAATTATAGTAACAAAATTTACAGCAGAGTATACTAAATGCAGATAAATTTATTAATTAAATAAATAGTCTGACTTTTAAAAAAAGTTGCATGTCTCTTTGAATATCTTGTGAAATTAACTAAATAGTATCAAAATTATACAAATAAACAGTTGTTGTTGTTGTTGACTAATTCCTCCTGTCTAGCCGCAGAATTCAGAATATATAAAATTTAGAATTTCAGCTTTATTAAAATCAAATTAATTTGTTTCTTTTATTTCACTTGCAATTTCAGTTATATATATAGCTAACAGTATATTTTAAAATGAGTTGCATTACAAACATGAACAGGTAATAAAAAAAAAAATGTGAGGCTTTGCCAATAGCACTGTATCACCACTCTCCTCATTATCTATTGATTCATTCAATTTTTTCCCCAGCTTACCTTAATAGTTTTAATAGATGCTATAATGTGTGGTATTTCAAACATTTGTAATTATTTCTTTCTCCTAGAAGCCCTCCTCTAAAGAAAAGAAAAATATGGGATTATAAAAAACATCCTTTTATATTAATGGATGATGTGGATGAAATCTGGCCCAAAATGAAGTACTTTTTCTTGTTTTTATTTTTAAAAAAATTTATAATTTAATGTATGAAAATTGAGACTAAAAATATTCTCATCCATAAAATGCTTAAAGATGTCATTTGATATAAAATATATTTTGTAATGCAAACAATAATACAAAATTTTTTCTTTAAAATTAGCTTTCTTTATGCTAAAATTGATTTTAAAATGAGTTTCTAAAAATATGTATATAATGATTATTTATAGTCTTAGCTTTTCAAACATGTTCAAGTGGCATTTTTTTTTCCTTTTAAACTTGAAGATACAGTAACTCTTAATTAATAAATTTATTAGTTAAAGGCTTTTATCTAAATCAAGCATAAAATAATACGTAAGGTGAAACATTGTATATACATGTATATGAACTTTGTATTTGTGTCATTCGTTATTTAAAATGAGGGATCTATTAAAAAAATTTTGTATCACACAGTCACAGTGAATACAGCAATCCAGGGGTGGTCAACCCGCAGCAAGCGTGCCATAGCTGAGTTGTAATAGTGGCAACCAGACTTATTGAAAAATTAAAAATTTTGAATGCTACTAATAAATACCAATTTTTTACAGTTTTATTAAAATGTGGTTGTCTTGGACAAAAAGAAACCATAAAAATTTATTTTTGAATACACCTAATTGATTTACGATAGAAAATTTTCATGTAGAAAATACTCCTTCATTGTTGTGTATGCTGGTTTTCCAAAGGAAGCGCACTCGTGAAAAAGATTGTATTTTTTCCCCTACCCTTAATTTGATCACATATCTTCTATAAACAAACTTTTCCTTTTTTAAAATTCAATTTTGTAAATAAATAATTAATACATTTCACATTAATGCAATAACTATTCTAAAATTAATAAGGCTCCAGGCTAAGAGAGATTTAAAAATTTAATATCTATTTTTTAAGATTCATTCAATGCTAGATTTAATGATTTTCAAGATCATAAAAAAAATTTAAGTCTTTTCATACATCTTTTTTCACAATATCTCTGAAAGACATTAATTGTTACTGTAGCAAGAGGAGAGGAGTGTACGAAAACTAAAATTCAAGAACGACAAAGATGCGTTTTCAATCCAATGTTTATTATGGGGGACGTTTGGTCCCGCTGATTATGAATAAAAAGCGACCCTCTCTCCTACACAACAATAAGTGGACTGCCTCTAGCGAGGCTTTTCCAGTAACCTTTTTGGCATCATGACTATCTCAACAAAGCCGAGCTTGCCAACAGTTACCCACCTGAGACTTAAATTGGAATTATTAACCTATAACTCTACTATAATGAAAAGCAAGTATATGGAACTTATTTCAACTGCAAGGGTATGAATTATGTTGAACTTTAGAAAGTTGTACCAACAAACAATTTTCCAAATTTACATGGTTTAGCTGTCAGGTATTGTTATAAATTTGGATCAATCTATTTGTGCAAAAGTATTTTCTATTATGAACATAATTAAATCAAAGATACACACCTGAAACAACCTAATTTTGTTAGCATCTTCCAGAACTATTCTTAATATAGATGACTTGATAAAAAAAATTATAATTAACAAAATACTGACTGTTTAATAATTATTTAGAATTAAGTGTTTCAAGTTCCTCATTTTTATTTTATACCTAACCTAACTATTGAACCTGTAAAAAGTTTTTAACATTAAATGGTAGGTTTATACTTTTTCTTATTTATTGTATTATTTTCAAATTTCCACTACTTCGACTTGCATAAAAAAATGCACTATTTGCTTAAAAATCCCTTATAATAAATAAGCCTATAAGTAAAAATTTTTCACCTTTTGTATTTATTGTTAAAGTTGGAAATGGCATGCATAATCTTTTTTTATTAGAAAGTGGCACTCTTCCCAAAAAGATTGGCCACCCCTGCGGTATTTAGAGTAGTCATGATAGAAAAATAATGGCTAGTGTTATTTCTGTTGGCACTATGAACCTGTTATATAGAGTGGCTGATACATGTAAAATCTGTCAAGGCTTAATATTATGTGTGGAAGGTGTGGCGAAAGCTCAGGTATTCTCATCACCAGTAGCCATGGTGTTGCTTTATTTTGGCATCATTCTGTGTTTGGCGTCATTAAATTGGCATTTTTCTCTCCTCGATGAGTCTTTCCCTTCCCAGGTGTATCATTTGGAATTAACTAGTGGCGTGAGAGGATGGTTATACTTTTTGCTCTTTATAAGTATTTGATATTCATGTTCAATAGGATACTGTTTGCATGATTAAACTTAAATTTTACTTCATTCCACTTTATTGAATACTTTCATTATATCTGAATTATCAAAATAAATTGCTCTGACAGTTACAAACCTCTAATATTTTAAAATCTGATTTTGCTGCAATAGTCAGAATCTCAAGTACAGCATTGTTTTCATAAAATAATGGTATGGCTCTGAGATTATGTCTTGGATGCACGTTAAATTTGTTGAGGCTGAAAGTTCTCCCTGTGATATTGTGTCAGGTGTTAACCTCAGTCGCTTAACTGAGACCATCAGCAATAGTTATCACGTTGCTTCAAAGTACGATGTTACTAACAATCAATTACACACCATCAGTCATTGCACTTGCACCACCTTTCGAATTAGGTTTATAATTATTAAGTCATTCCAATTTTTACTTTATATGTTTTGCTGCATCCCTATGTTCAAAGAATCCTTACTATTATTGATAATAATAATTTCTATGAATTTATTTGATAGAGATTTGTCATAAATATATTATCTTAATATATTGTATGTGTGCTGAAAGATATATTTTATGAAAGGTATTCACAAATATCTACAAACAAGATTCACTGTGATTTAAACTAATTATATGAAAAGGTTTCTTTTATAGGACACCAGTTCAGCAGTCAGATTTTGTTGAATTTCTCAATCGACCAAAATCTTTATCCTTCATGAAACTGTCCATACAATTTTGAAAGCATTTGACGACAAGCTTCTCTGCTGGCTTAGTTTAAAAACAAAGTGGCATATCAACATATTAATCCATATTTTTTTCCAAGTTACTAAACCTTTAACTTATGAATAGCAGAACAAAATTATTGAATGAAACATTGCTCATCTAAACAATTATGTACATACATGTGCTGCATGTGAACATTAGCGCATTTACCAACTTTTACTAATGTGCGAAAAATCATTCACCGAATATTTTGAGTGGAGGTTATATGAAGCATAATTATATATACTGCCTTTATATTTTGTCAATCTGTCTAAATAGCAATAAAATAAAAGAGAATATTTTTAATCTTTTGGATTGAGAAAATTCATTTATAACTTTATGTGCACTGTTTAATAATTAATTAAAATTCTGTTTTAACTTTGTCTATATTAAAAGGTCATATAATTAATTGAAATATTTACTTCTCAGAGTGAATTTTGACTTGATTCCCTATTTTCTATTGGGAGATGTTTATGTGTGCAATAAAAATTCTCTGTTAAAAGTACATTATTTTACAGTGTAGAAATAATTGTCTCTTTCTTTGTTTTTAGAGAATTTTATAAATTAAGTGACTTTCCAACATCTCAGTTTCTTAGTCGATGTGAAGACAGAAAAAAGAGAAACATATATTTTACTTCTAAAATAGTTAAAAATATTATTCAAGAAAACTTAGGCAATATTAAAGTAGGTATATAAAATATTCTCTTAATTGAATATAAGTTTTGTTTTAGCTATTCTTTATTTCCAACTTTCTTATGTTTTTATTTTATACAGGTAATGAATGCAGGAGTTCATATATTTTGTCGAAGTGAAAACAAGGATACCACATGCATATATCGCCTTACACAAGAGGTATTAGTTTTTTCTCATTTAATGTATAATAAATTTAAAATTTAATTATTCTTTGAAAATAATTCCTACTTTTCATTGTTGTTAATAGCACCTAGTATATTTTTTTATTTAGTAACATGAGGTAAAGGCAAAAAGAATATTGATAGATGTAAATAATATAAATCTTGAGAGGATTGACTGCATAATTGAATTTGTTTTCAGAATCTGTACTTTAAATTACAAAAGTTTACATGTTAACTATTCCAAAAATATAGTCAAACCTCTATACAGCAAATTTTTCTATGTAGCGAACTTTTTCCTGGTACCAAAATCATTTCATGATTTTCTTCGTAAAATAACCTCCCAATAATTCCTCTATGTAACAAACTTTTTTTCTTGTGATTCACTTTTTTCTCTTCCTATTTTTAAAGTATTTCTGGACATTTCAAGTTATTTTCTCATTTTAACTCTTTTTATAGTGGTTATAAATCATGAACTGGTTTTATTAGGTGTCTAACTCTCAGAGAATAATAGAATCCTGAATGTTTCATCCAAAAAGTGCAACCTTTAGCCCCCATTGTCCAGTTAACTGGAAACATCTTCGATATCCCTTTTCACCTTCACGGGAGTTGTCTCATGTTCCTGTGTCCATGAACTAGTCTCTATTCATTAGTAGTGTTGATTAAAGAGATATTGGAACAGTTATTTATATATAAAACTGTAGATGCTGTGTAAGTTTTAAATTTCATTATAAACTTTGATACAAATATATTTTTGTAGGGGAAGACTTTGGTTTGTTAATCTTAACTATTTTTTCCAATAGCACTTTAAAAAGTTACATAAAATTATTAAATTTTTTTTCTCATTCCTATCTTTAAAAATATCTAAGAAAAACAATGACTGTAATGATACCATAATAAGAAGAAATTTGTTATTTTGGATTCATTTCTAATAAAAGCGGTTTGGGTTTGTAAAAATTTTCACAGCTTACCAAATAATTATGATGGGACTCTTTACAAGAAATAAATCATCTAATGGCATTTGATATTGTAAGAATTTTTCAAAAATATAAATTTCAGTGTATCTCGGTTACAAATTTTGCTATAGGGTGTTTCTACAATTTCCCCTTTCATGAGTGATAGAAAAATGGACATTAAGCTAGAAGATTTAATCGTTTTATTGACAAATGAATGCCCAGCTCATACACTCTTCAATGAAGAAACACAACAAAAACTGAATGAAGTTGGTGAGTATTTCTTGTTTATTATGGTTATTTTTTATTGAGAAATGTTGGAAAACAAAATCACACTTGAACCTTTTTTTTTCAGGGTCTGGGTGTCTTATTTTATGCTATACTGGAAATAAAGGGTAAATATAAACATAATGAGCCATTCTGTGGTTGTTTTTAAGTAATTTATATATATATATATTTGCTGAAACTATATGGAGTGCCCCGAAACTCAGCATCAAGCGGGCACAGGATTAAATAATGACCTGAATATTTTTCAAAATGTGGAGATTAAGCACCTTCTGTCATATCATGAGGTGGTTCACAAATTTCATCTTTTATAGCTGTATTATTAATTAGCCACAACTGGAGCTTGTTTGTCCAATTAAAAATAATGTATGAGAAAATGATATCATCTAACTTTGACTCTGCACAAAAAGAAAAATGCTGCATACTACCAGCAGCAAGTTATTTCAAAATCTTATCTAAATTGATCAACATTTGCTACTTTTCTATCCATAAGAATTATAGGCAATTTTTTTAACAAAGTGACTTCATTAACCGCTTGCCTGATTATCTCTGGTTTGTATATATTGCAGTTAATTATTATCCTGAGAACTCGGAGGAGCAGAATTTGTCAGTACAATTGGTTTTATCATGGTCTTACCCAGCCTGGAGGAAATGAAAAAAAATATTTAGTCTTGTTAGGCTGTTAGCCAAGTTAACTTGATTTGGCAGAACTGGTCATGTTTTTCCCCTACAGTATAGTGTACAACAGCTTGTGAATTAGTAATGTATAAAGAAGGATAGTTGTGTTGAAGAAAAGTAAAATAATAGCGTTGATGCAAGATAGCGAAAGCGATGATTTTTCAGATAGTGATTATGAAGAGGTGGACATTGAAAATAGTGGAAGTGATTCTTCTGTATGTAGCCTTATTGAAGCAGTGCTCTCATAAAAGAGATTCCGGTGTACAGAATGTCAGGTACCACTTTGTGCTGTCTCTTGTTTCAAAAACTACCGTACAAAGACTAATATTTAACTTTTTTTCCATTTGCCCGAGATAACTCAGGATAGTAAACTAATATTAAAATTAAAAATTCAACTTAAAACCTATACATTTTGCATTGTTTCAGTTCCTTGTGTTGAATAGTGAAATAAAAAAAAAACAATTTCAAGTAATTAATTCAAACATGTTCAAAATGTTTGCCTTTCGTAATCTGATTGGTGCAGTTCTAGTACATTTTCAAAAGATTGCTGCAGAAATAAATTGAACTAATTACTCACAAGTCATCAAGCAATCACCCTAAAAAAGACGTAGAAGGCAAACACCTTGAACCTTTTTCTCTTTATGGAGCTAATTTTCACTTGTCAGCTGATGCAGCCATGTTAGGAAAAAATTCTCCTACAGTCATCACTCTTTATCCTGTGCCCATGTAATATTGTTTTGGGACACCCTTTATATTTAAAAAGCTAAATAATTGTGAATTACTGAACTTTTTACAATTTATTTATGAATACACAAAAAGCCAATTATGTATATATTCTTTAGTGCTGATGATGAATTTGATATTGAATTGTGTGGGTGGAAAGGAAATCTAACTCTTCGATGCTATATTCCAGAAGTAGGCAGTGCACATTATTTGAGGATATGTGGTGTTGATGTTCCACCGTATGGTAAGATTTTTTCCAGTATTATCTGCTATAATAACCTTTATTACATAGAATTGCAACTGTCCCCATTTCTTGTTTCAGAAAGGAGAGAGAAAAAGAAATTTAAAGTGAAAACGGAAGATGCTATTGGGGCCGACCTCAACACACTCACAGAGGAGCAAGATCCAAATTAGTTGGATCTTACGGGAACTGAAATTATAACCACAAATGAAGAGCTCACTGTAAAAAGCTGACAATTGCATTTAGAATAGTTACTGTGAATACAATAGTTACTGTAGTTACAATAGTTACTGAAAAATAAATTTATTTCATCAGTTACCAGGAGCCCTGTCACATTGAGATTGGGCACAATAAATCGACCCTGATCCTGTGTTCTAAGTAGAGCTGGAAGTATCATTGTTTTGGCCTAGAGACAGGGTGAACCTTCTTTTAGCTCGAAGAATAGATATCTTCCATACAGGTATTAATGCGATAATTCCAATCAATTCTCAGATTTGAAATTATTTTTTTAAAAAATGAAGAATGAAAGTTATTTTTTGTATTGTTATGCTGTTAAGGGTCTTTCAAATGCAGGAAAGCTCCACACAAATAACAAACAGATTCTTTTGGGGTAAATCGAAATTCATTTTGGAAAGACTTAGGCATGCTGTAGAAAACCTACAGTAATTTTTCTAGAAATTACAATATATTTTCTTCAACTCATCATTGCCAGTTTAAGCTCATTTCAGGTCCTGGGCGCAGATCTACGCGGCACTGTTGGATACAAAGAGGAGCTCTTGGATCTGGTTAAGCCCAGCTTATCCGGGAGCCTTCCGGCTTCTCCAGGTGCCCAATGCATAAACCGGCACTGCAACTGGAAGCAAATAAACCTACAATAGCACAGATTAAAAACCACTCAAATATTGAACACACCAATTAAAGTCCTTAATCATAATTTATCATGAGGCAAATGAAATGCACAGTCGATGTCAAAAATTTGACTCCAATGGTACTTCCCTGAATTGTCCTATACGTACGGGGAAAAGCCCTCTAGGACCTTTTCAAGTTTTTTTTTTCTTAAATAATCATTCTGGACTCTTTTTCTGAATGCATCTATTTTCGCAGCTAAAATGAGCAACTAAACGACATTTGGTGGTCAAGTCTGTCACTGTCTGATGATTTTCTCCTTCACTTACATGTATTTTTTTTTATATTATTTACTTTTATTTGATTCTAAGTGAAAATTTAGTTTAACCATCAAGCTAAATTCTTCTGTGAAATTTAAAGCAAGAAGTGCATATTTTTGGAAATCTAAGTCATCTCTTAATATTGTGAAGCTTTATAGTTATAGTTTATATAATGCCTAGTTTTTGAATTTTACGGTGCATCAACTTTGAATTTTTATAACTGTAAGTTTAACTTTTACTATTTATACTTTAGGTAACGGAGATTTGCTACAACAATTATCTGGGCAATCTGCAAAGCAGTACCCCTGTTCCCAAAGGCAGTTGGACTTTCCTCCCAGAAACCGTAGTCAGTGAAGTGGTTATCAGTCCTCAAGACAAATTCCTTGTGTTTGGCAACAGTCTTTTCTCCAAAACCATTCCAGCATATGAGGTGTGTTGCCATGTACCAACTACAACTTCTCCAGTGGCTGCTGGCAAAGTACCCTCTGAAATGTACTCTGCACTCATCAATGGCAAAAGAGAATGCATTGCTGTCATTATGTTCTAGTCTGATGCCAACCAACCCGTTGAGGAAGAAGTTGAGTAGTACAGATGCTGCAAATTCATGTTGGAATATAATCATAAGTTATTGTTCACTGAAGAATTGGGGAGTCTCCACAAGACTATAGTGTTGACGGGGGAACAGACTACTACCAACTCAAACGCTGATCCGGGTTCATGGTACACTTCTGCACTGTTGAAGTATAAATGTCCTCAGCCCTCTCGCAGGGGATGGTACTATTGCTACGGCAATAAAACGCAATTATTAGCTCTTTTATTCGAATGAATGTACTGAGGTATCTTTCTTTTAAACAAATAGACATCTCGCTTAAAAAGAATACTATGGATTCATTCTTGGGATAGTTTAAAAGAACACAGTCTATTAGTTCCTCGTTTTTAAATCCAAAGCTCACGTTGCTAAGTTGAATCGGCGTTAAAATTGTTGTTTAGATACAAATTCGTAATACTTTTCTGATTGATTCTATGAAACAAAAATTATACATTTATGTAAGAAATGTCTGCCTATATTGTAACTCATTTTCGCCATCCCTGCATGATTTTTAATATAAGTCAGTTTTACTTGTACCATTGGTTGAAAATCAATCATCGTGAAAAAATCGTTTCCTAATCGTATCAGAGTTTCAAATGAATTTATAAAAAGCAATTTATATCCATACTATTGGCTAAAGGGAATCCTAAGAGACCGGATAAAAATCGAAGAAAATTTGTTTTCTGAATTATAATTTGATTTTGTAGTAAGGTGGTTTTAAAGATTCCTAAACAGTGGTTTCCAAGTTTGGATACAAAACAAAATAAAAAAATTAAAATGCAAGTCATGGCATCTTGAGGAAGTACATCCATTTCAAGGAAAGACAGTAGATTTGAGTAAACTGTGAATTTGTTTCTTAAAAAAGTCTTAAGAAATTATTTTAATGCACTTCTAAATAGGCATGAATTCATCCCCTCTTCAAAAATCAAATAAACTGAGAAAATTAAACTTGGAGTTCTTTTTCTATCTAAAAATTTAAGGTCTATTTTTGTGCTTTCAACTCAAGAGGGGAGTGTCATCTCATATGTCATCCTTGTTACTCCATCGTGGATCAAAATTACGTTTTACGTCATCAATAGCCATCATGTGTCTTCAAAGTGCGACGGTAATAAGCAATCAATCAATCAAATTAAACTTTTAAAATGACATATTAACTCTCATATAGGATAAGGATGTAGAGCAGAGTAACCTCAGTAAAATCGGGACTGAGTGACCCCCGTGAATGAACGTTTAAATATAATCAATAATATTAATTTCAAAAACACTTGACAACGAAGGACAGATCAGGATATGAAAATAATTTTCAAAAAAACTATTTTTAGAATTTTCTAATTAGAGGAATGGATAACAGTATATATGGGCAACACTAGTAAAACCATCAAACTGATTGAGTTTAATAATAGACAATTAATATGTACAGAAAAATGCTTTGGGGCTTGATTTAAGAAATGATTTTTTGTCAAATTCTCCACCATAAAGAAATAAAATTATTTAAAGGATCTGAGAACAAGTGACTCTCGTATTTTTTGGACAATGTTGATTTATCCAGGTACCATTGCTTTTACTGGAAAGGAGATAAAACTTTCAGTGCTGAGAAACTAGACCCAAACTATGTTTGTGTACACGAAGCGATCAAATATATGTATAGTGCTTGGATCTATATTTTGAATATATTTAATTGCAATCGCTACTTAAGTATTGTTATTTTCAAAGATTCTATAAATGTTTGCTATGGGTAAAAGAATTCCTTGCCAAAACTTGTGTTTAGGGTGAAAAGTATTGTATATAGTATGAGATCAAATGTGTGTGTAGCATCCTGAGCATGCATAGTAAATTAGTTTTTTTTTATCTTTGTTATCAGTATCAAGTTTTTGAGTTCTATTAAGAAACTATCAAAATATTGTAAGGGGTGTTTATTTATTCAATAAGCACTTCTTCCAATATTCAAGACTTAATCGATTCTGTGCCACAATTCTCGAGTGGTCTTGGTCGTGAACTTCCGATAGGTATTATTTCTGTGTAGTCATGGGTTCGAGTCCTGATACCATTGAAGACCCACCATATATCAGGGGTTTCTTTTTCTTCTATTAACACAACAGCCCAAGGTGGGTCAAGACCTTCCCAAGAATCCTTTTCCATTCTGATCTCCGCTTGGTAACAGATCTCAAAACTTTAAAATCAGCACATCTCAATTTGGGTCTACCCCTAGTTCTAGTACCAATAGGATTATAGTTGAAAATTCTGAGTGCCAAGGATGAATGTTCCATACGGCAGATGTAGCCCACAAACCTCAAACGACCAGTCTTGGTGGTTTTAATGACATTTACTTCCTTAAATAGCTTGAATAATTTAAAATTACATCTTTGTCTCAATCCATTCTCATTCATAGCACCAAAGATATATCTAAGAACTTTTCGCTCTAAAATTGTGATTTAGTCAAAGTCCAAGCTTCAGATCCATAGGTAAGTATGGATCTAATGATTGTTTTATAAAAAAAACAATTTTTTATGTCTTTTAATTAATTTTGACTTTAAGTAAGCTCTTAGACCATGAAGACAGCCATTAGCAGTAGTAATACGTATTTTTATTTCAGCATCAATGTCATTTAAAATGTTAACATTCGAAGCCCAAATAGACAAAAAATTATCAGCCACTTCAAACGCATAATTTTCAGTTTGCGGGTAATTAAAACCTACGGGAGGTTTTGTAAATTTCAGGGTTTTTTGCACGTTAAATCTGTCGAAGTTTAAAGCTTTCATGTTGACGTGGAAAGAGAGTTAGTTCAGGTGTCGTCACTTTATCGAGGTTTAAAATTACGAGATCCGTCGCCAATAGTCCCCATGTTGTGACGAAGCACAATGTAAATAAGTAATCAATCAATCTTGACTAGAGATGTGAAACAATTTTAGTTAATTTTCTTTGTCGAAATATTCTAAACTTACATTCTTAATCAATATGTTTTATCAATTTTTTAAACTATTATTGACCCCAGGGGCATACGCAAATGACTTTTATGCTGGGATACAATATTTAAAGCCACGTAAGTGAAAGTTCCGAGGTGTAATCTTTATATTAAAAAGTTCTAGGTGTGTAGGGATGGCGATTTGAGATCGATTTCTTTGGACAAAAAAAATCTATATGTAGCACCGAATCGATATTTCATCCTAGAAAATCGATATTCGATTTTTTCTGTTTTGGTAAAAACCATAAAATTATTTACAATTTGTTGAATGTACTATCTTTAAACACTATTTATCGCAGGCAGTTGTACACCTAAAGTATGATCCTATACTTTATTGGCAAGAACAAAAAAACTATTTATCATCATGTTCACTCAATAGCCATGATGTACATGAGTATCGTGGGATCATCTGTTCCTTGTGAGCACCTTTCTTCGATTGCTGGCTACATCGTAAGGTATGAGCGGAACCACACACTTGGATCCCAATAGACTTGACAGACTGTTGTTCTTAAAAAGCTTAGATGTTAAGCATTGGGAACTATAAGCTATTTTCTAAACTTTTTAATGTAACAAATACATTTAGAAAATAAATGTCTTCTTTTATATCTAATACTTTGATATGGTAATAAAATAATTGTAATTATCAAATTCCCTGAACTAAAAAATTTACTTATAAGAGATCGTTTATTATGGTATCTTTCTTGTTTTTCATTAAAGGGATTTATATTTACATTGTAAATGCAGACTTGAAAAAATAAATCGATCTTTTAAACCTCGATTTTTTTGTGAATCGATTCATCTGGTTACGATTTGAATCGATTTATAAATCGATCTTTTTCGGAAAGAATCGCCATCCCTAGAAGGGAGTTAACCTTTGAATCCCACCCATCTGTACGCCACTGATTGGTCCAAATTATCACATGGTCAAGAGTTTGATTTTAATAGAAATCGTATAAACACACACATGTGCTTTTTTTAATTTTCCCCTAAAAACAAAATTAGGGAAATATCCAGTACAAATGACAATGACAGAAAAATATAAAACAATTTTTTCAAAGCCTTCTTAAAAATGTTATTTATGTGGGAGACAACAAGGGGTCCAAGACATTTGTCTTTCTTTACATTTATTTTAAACTTAAGCAAAAATTAATTAAAAAGGTAGCTATTCTAACAGATAAGTTTCGATGATGTGTGGACGGTAACGCCTGCTCGCGCACCCCCCTCTCTCTCTCTCTCTGTCTCTTTCTTCCTTCTCTCTTCTCTTAATAGTTCAAAAGTTTTTGTTTCAGTTTCAATTCACTGCGCCTGCGCGCGAAGACTGCTTGCTTTTGGCTGCATGCCACATTTATGTTTCATTTTTTTTTAAAAAAAATCGTGGCCTCGAATGTGTCAAAATTACAATAAAATTTGAAAAGCTAAACCAGAAATTACTGTAATTAATATTAAAACAATGAAATAATAACCATAATAATACAAAAGTGGAAGCGTTTTTTTATATATATATTTATCATAACGAAAATTATCAGTGCTTTTTAAATTTGAATCATTTAGATTTTGATTCCTTAAAGATTAAATAGGTTAAACATAAGCTATTTAAAAGCATGAGAGAACATGTAAGAAAAAAAACGTGATTTCTACAGTGCTATAGGTAACAAAAAAGATTTGGTGATAAATACTTTTACAACGTATTTTAAGAACTAATATTTGAGTATCTATAATAAAAATTCTGTTGAACTAACAAGGGGACTATTATTTCAACTACAAATAAGCTATTCAGGCAATCGTTTTTCAAATTCGTTAACGTTACAATTCGTTCCTGTTTTTACCAATAGCAGACTTAATTTTAAAAGAATTAAATATAATGGTTAACAATGTAAATAATTATTTCTTTTTTAAATATTTTTTAAATTGTAAATATTATTTTGAAAACTTTTAAAATTGTATTGGTTAATATTTAAAATTAGACTTGTAATTTTGTAGAAACGTTTTGTAATTTTTTGCTTTTGCCGGATTGGAAACAATTCATATTATTTACATCAGTGCTTCTTAAACTTTCAACGTTTGCGACAAAATTTTCAATCATAATTTTCATGATGTCCCCCTCCATGCAATAATAACGTATTGAAATCAGAAATAATGTATTTTGATGATAAAAATACGTTTTTAATTATAAACTGTACAAATTATCAAGATACAGTATGTCAAAAAAGTATTGGGACACACTACATATATTTTTATCGTAATATTTTACTTAAACATACAAATGAAACCAAAAAAAAGAAGTAAATTTTAGTTTATACAAAAATAATTTGGTAAATACAAATAATAATAATTTGAACAAAACTCATACATTAATGCAATCATGGTTAAAATTGAAAATAAAAGAAATCTAGTTAAAAAAACGGACGGAAAAAAGTATTGGGACACTTTCAAATAAATTAAGGAAAAAAAATTCTAACTTTTGGAAATTAATATCTTGTTGGGCCCTCCTTGCTTTTTATGACCTCTCGAAGTCTATTTGTCATGGATTGGATCAATTTTTTGCAAAACAATATTGATTTTGGTCCACTCTTCAACCAAATATTTTCCGAAATCCTGCTTATTAGAAATTGGGTGCTCATAGTTTTTGCTGCAAATAATCTCACACATGTTCAATGGGATTAAGGTCTGGAATTTGTGCAGGAGTTTTAATAACTCTAGGACAGTGGTAGAGGACCCATTACTTGCAAATATCTGCAATATGTCACGGGTCATTATCTTGGTACAATTTAAAATATCCTCAGATTCCCAGCTTGCTCGCACTTTGCTTTAAATTTCACTTGAAAATGTCAAGATAGACATATTTATTCATTATGCCACCAATAAAATGTAAATTCCCGAAACCAGAGCTTGCCATGCAACCCCAGACAATTTGGTTACCCCTTCCATATTTGACAGTAGGCCGTAAATTTTTGACATGTATTGCTGTATTTCATTTCCACCAAACTTTTTGCATGCCATCCGATTCGAAAATGTTGTATTGCTTTCAACAAAAATTATATTTTCCCAATATTCTGTTGGCTGCCTTACGTACATTTTAGCAAATGCCAACCTAGCTGGTCTATTTGCTTTGCTGATGTAGGGCTTTCTTTGAGGTACTCTGTCAGGATTCTTATGTTTTCTTAAAACGTTTCTGACAGTTTCAGGATTTACTGATTTTCCGAACCTACTTCTACATCGCTAAGTCATTTTTAATGCTCTAGTTCTTGGATTAATATGTACTTGTCTCACAATCCACCTCTCTTCACGTTCATTAAATATCCTTGATATTTGTTTGTTTTCTTGAACCTGTTAATGATGTTAAAAACAGTAGACTTACTCAATTTCAATATTTTTCTTATACAGCGAATTGATGTCCCCTCTTTCCAATGACGTTTTACGAGATTTTGCACATCAGCCGATATATATCTTTGTTTCTCGCCATTTTTTCTCTAAATAATCTTATTTGTTGAAACATTTGTGTTTAAACTTCTAGTCTAAAAAAGTAGTGTGAAATTAAATTCTATTGATGGTTGTATACTTGTTAAATTTTTCATTTCAAAAGTGTCCCAATACTTTTTTGACTCCAGTGTGCCTTTGAATTATATTTGAAAAGCTAGATCAAATTATAAAACTAATGAAGTTTTCCTTATATACTGTACACCAAATGTTAAAATATTACCTAATTCATTATGTTTTTGTTTTAATGTGATAAATATTTTTTTATAATTGGCTTTACAGTTATGCATGCCAAGTGTCCCAATACTTTTTTGAGTGACTAAGTATTAAAGTTTGCCTATGATAAGCCCTTCGGGTCAATAATAATTTTTAAACTTGTTCTTAAGAAGAGAAAATTTGAGAATTTTTCTTTATTTACGTATTTAAAAATTATATTTTAGCATTTTATATATACAATGTTTCTAATCAAGAAAATGATACCGGATGAAAATTTTTATATATTATTCACACAATTTTAAGAATTTAAATTTTTTGAAGAAAATTGAGAAAATTTTAAAATCCTACTCCTTTTGTAAAAATTAATTTTTTGACCTGAAATTTTTTTATAATATTCTTATGGATGTTCTAAACAACTTTAGGGATCGACTTTAGAATAACTTGATTCGTTTTCGAGAACAAAAATAAAATGTTCATATACAGGCTAAAAATCAACGAAAAAAAGACAACATGTCTTACATTTTTAGTTTTTAAAAAAGTATTCAGTTTACAGCAAAACGGATCCCTAATTTTTTATTACATTCTTTATTTTTAACACGCAGGGAAAAATGAAGTGATTGGTAAATAATTGTCGAAGGAGTAGCATTTTGAATGCACTAAGGTTTCGAAAAACACAAACTGAGAAAAACCAGTTTAAAGTTTATAATTCTGAAAAAATAATTATTATAAACTTAATTAACTTAAAATACCACTTTAAGATATTAGTTATACGTTTTTCTTTAAAATAATTGCATTTTCATATTTTTCAACCCACACATTTTTATAAAGGATCAACTTTTAGAGAGTACCAATTGCACAAGAAAATTCAAGAAAAACGTTAAATTTTTTTTTCTATCAAGACAGAGATTTTAGTTGTTTTTCTTCTTATAATATTAAAGTATTACATTTGTATGAAAAATATATCAGGAATAAGAACTGAAAAATATATATATATAAAATGCCTTAATTTAAAAATTTTACATGCACACATTTCACAAGGAAGAAAAATTACATTATTGTATTGCCTCGGAAATATTCTGCTTTTAATATTACACATTCTTTTTTATAGTTATTATTTCTATTTATAAAATAGATTTTTTTTTATCAAAATGCTTTTTTTAGCTCTTTTTTTCTAAAAAGGGGGTGTGGCTGAATTGCCTAATTTGTTTTCAAATGAAGTTTTATTCAACTTCTAACTTTCCGACATGCACAAGTTATATATCAATCGAAAGATAATAATGCAAAGAATAAGATTAAATGAAAATAAAAAAAAACGATAGGTCTGTGATTTTTGGGGTACCAAGTCCTCTTAACTTAGTAATGATGAATTAATGATCAAATACATTGTGCAGTACTGATACATTTATAAATATATTATATCATTGTAAATGTGTATCTCAAAATGTATTTTGATTTGATTCCTTTCAGGAAACTAATAATTTTTTTTTTTTTTTGCTTGGGCCCCCGTAGGGAAACGCTGGTTTACATTGATCAACTTGCAACGTTTTTACTGCTCCATGCCCCATAAAACCTGTTAATACTAAAGCGGTGGTTAAGCCTAGTGAATAAAAAGTAATTCAACCATTTTTATGCAATGTTACAACTTTTTTAACAATAAAAGAAGACCAACAAACTATTATTTTGGCAGTGATTAGAGAGGCCGTCACGTTTCCAGATTCACAAGTATAATTTTAAATATTAACAAATACAATTTTAAAAATTAACACAAAATAATATTTACAATTGTAGAAAATATTTAAAAAAATTAATACAGTTATTTACATTTTTTTACCGTTAGAGTATATTATACTAGTGTGAAAAGTATATTATTTTTTCAACATTTATTACGATTCAAGTCTTTTTTTTTTCGTTCTACTATTTTCTAAATAGGACTGTTGATAACCCTACAGCTTCAACCGATTTGCATTATCGATTGCATAGCAGATCGTGAGATGAGAGATCGGAATTATTTGTTGTGGGACGATGAAGTCAAGTCTTGTAAGGAAGATTGAAAAAACTTTGGATCATAATTTCCTTTCAACTCAGTTATTTCCTATTTCTTATATTAATGATGATGAGAGGGTTAAATTAAATTTTAACTTGGTATTGCCCCTCGTAAATTTGGGCCGTGTGTAATATTTTTAAAAATTCGTTTATAATTTTAGCTGCAACACATTCTTTTAAGTAAAGTCAGGGGCGAATTTATACATTTCTACGTCCCAGACCAAAGAAATGAAAATATATCTTCTCTGAAAAATTTAATTTCTAATGTTCTATTAACTCTCATAGTGGCGCAACGGCCAATGAGGGCCAAGGCCTACTCTGCTCGTCTTAGTATACGGGTGAGTGAGGGAGTGAATATCAACGTCGCACTGTTCACTACACTAGGGCTTTTGGCGACGGACCTCGTCATTTTGAACCATGGTCAAGTGACGAGGACGGCACCTGAGCTGGCACCCTCTCCTAACTACCACACCAACGGAGGAACTTTGGACCCTGATGTGCATGAGCAGATGTTCTTATCAGGTGTTCAGTGTGACGCTAAAATCCCAGTGTTAAGTTCCCAAGAAAGCTTGGATCAACCCACTGAAGGGATAAATGGCTGAATCGACCTTGCCAAGCCCAGAGTTTTCTATTTACTCATACACTCACATAAACAGAGGGGTGACGTTTTTTTTAAAAAAAAGTTAATGGAAGATATTTAACAATGGGCTATCTATCCGCGCAGTTTATCCTCTGTAACTCTTAAATTTTCTTCCGTCTTGCTTAGTACTTAAAGTAGAGCAACACAACCAATAAAGTGAATGTCAGTACCAAATAGTAAATAAATAGTCCGTGAGATTGATTATAATATAGGTGATTATAGAGAATAGTAGATGTTGGGAACAAAATTGCCCTATAAACGGGGATTCGGAGGTTGCATCTCATTTCAGATAAGTACCCATTTATTCTTACCCTTTCGCTTGTCTTGTCCGCATATCGCGTACTCAGTTCTAACGTTTAAGGGGAGTTGGAAACCCCTCTATATATATACTGACAATGTTAAATTGGCTGTTTTCGATGTACCTTTTCTCAAAATCTGTTCTATGTACATGATTGAAATTTTTCATACAATTTAAGTACACATTTCTCATTATGCTGTGAAATGAGCTTTTAGCTAATTTTGAATTTTTTCATAATTTATGAAATATTTCATCAAACATTGCGAAATTTGACCAATTTTTCACATAAAAAATTCGTAAAAAATAAATTTTTGTGTTTTTTACAAAAAGCTTATTTCAGTATGTATAATATAATCATTATAAACATATAAAAAAGTTACATACCTGTGAACAGTAGTTTCTCAGAAAAGGTACATCGAACATCAAAATTTACATTTTGAGATAAATTGATTGTAATGTATACAGTGAGACTTCTAATCGGCTAGTAAATAAATGGATCAATTTTTTACAATAAACGAAACATGTTTTGGTTTATATCATACGTTACACTTTTAAGCAAAAACGAAGTATTTTGTTTACATCTTTCGCCATTTAAATGGGCGTGGCCCAGTTTCAACGATTATGTAAAAATATGTTTTAAGGGATTCTAAATACCCTAGAGGTATTTTTAGAAAGGTCAAAATCTATATGATTGGAAAATGTAAAAATCTTAAATTGTCAAAAAAATAAGATTTTAGCTTTCCAACAGCCCTTAATATAAGTAAATAATGATAAAAATCTGTTTGTGCAGTTATTTCGTGTTCGATTAAATGGTTCATCCATCCATGCCACGTTCTAATCCCCCCGGGAACCTCAACAATCTCAGCGATATCTTTACCTCAAACAACATGAGGGGCAGGTACAGCGACAAGGCACTTATATCTAATAAAAATAAAATAGAGCTAACCAGGCGCAATGGAAACACTTTTTAACTTCAAATATTTGATTAGTTACTTCTTGATTGCTGTAACCTCCGACAGCGGACCCCAACTCCCGGGACGCGAACCGGTACGGTTTCGTGGATCAAACGGTACTGGGCCACCCAAGGAACAGTAAATTATTTATATTCTTTATTTACTGTCATGTATTTCTCTGTCGGGATTGTGTAACTCTCCACAGACGAAAAATCAACAAGGAGCTTAGAGATGTAACCTAAAACCACCCCAATAACACGCATGCGAAAAATATCATAGTGTATAAAACATAAAAAAATCGACGTCCACTCCTCTTCAGTGGACCGTGGTAAAAATATCAAGCGGGTACCAGTTCGCAATAGTAAAAAGATTGGGGAGCTTAGGATAAATTTATGAGATATCCCCTTCGGGACGAACGTCCCAAATGTGAGCCAGCGCAAAACACGACAGAGTCCTAATGACTCAAAAGTGAGACAGCGCGTTTCTTCTCCGTAGGCCGCACGACTCACCGGTGCGCCAGGCATTTGGAACGTTTTGTAAGCTCAGTTTTTTGGCAATAGATGGCATATGTCCATAAGATTTCAGATACATGGAGATTTGACCTGCTACTCGAAATGAGAGAAATATTTCTCACATACAAGTGGTTTTTGTTTTATAAACATAAGGGGAAGGGAATGTTTTCGAATTGTGCTTTACGACTGCTCTTGAAATGAGCATGTGGTTTTTGTTTAGAGTGAAGGTGAGAGATTTATTTTCGCTAAAGCATTTGGTTTGGGTTTGCAGTCTAGTTTTTAATGGATAATTAGATCTAGTAGACAAAAAATTTGTCTTTTTTTTTTCCTTACTTTTTTGCAAGGTCGACTTTTACAAATGCTGATAATAAAATGTTTTAAAACTGGTACTTAAACAAAAAGAGGCTAAAGAAAATAAAGTATTTTACTACCTTATACTTTTACCTCTTATACATATATATGGGCCGTGGGTAGCCTAGTGGTTAGAGCATTGGACTCCAGACCGGAAGGCCTGGGTTCGATGCCACCAAACACCCTCCGAGTACACACGGAGCACGTGCTCGTTAAATCAGTGGGTCCGTAGTCTTGTGGGCTTAATCACGAGCGCAGGGACTGGAGAATATTTCCCTCCCCTTCAGTTTACATGCAGAAATTGTGGAGATAGAGGTCGTGTCGCCATCTATCGTCCCTTCGGGGAACTTCGCCGAGCTAAAATCGTACTGTCACCTGTATGGTGCTCAAGGCTAACGACAGGCGTACCTCTTGCCACGATGAATTTCGTGGGCCTCGATCTGACTACGTCAGACAGGTGGCATCAGAAAACAACAACTACGAAATATATGAAACATGCCGTTCGTATAATATACAAAAAAAAATTGAACAACGCGTTTATATTTCGGTATTTTTATGGATTTAGGCTTAACTGCACAAAACCTTCCGGCCTGTGAGTGACACTCGTAACGGAAACCTCCGGCCCTGGCGGTAAGCACGCATTTGCGACCTTCGTCTCGAAAGGGATATCAAATTTTTTAAGTGTATAACAGTGCTTCTCAAACTTTCAATACTGGCGCTCCCTTTTCAATCACAATTTTTATCGCGCCCCCCTTATACATTAATAATGTACTGAATGCAATAATAATAAACTTTGACGCTAAAGCAACAATCTTTATTATAAACCGTACAAATTCATGACATAAGTATTAAATTTTGTTTATGTTACTTTTAAACAAAAAAAAATTAAGTAATAGGATAATTATTATGTTATTTTTCCTTTCTCTAATTTTTAAATTGGAACATATGGCAAAATGCGGTGGCTGCTTAGAAGACAAAATATAAATATCAGCTAAATGTAGAAAAAGTACTCAGAGGGTCAATTTCTAATCATAAGCATTTTTTTGAAAAACTTTGTTCTGTATGACAAGCCCATGGAAGCCGCTAATACTTATTAAACTTGTTCTTAATTTAATATTAATTAATTAGTTATAAAATACTCTGTGCAGCACTGATACATTAAAAGTATACCGGCCGAAGTACCCGCTCTTTGCACGAGTTCATTTATAAGAAAATAAAACATTGATATAATCGCTGAATTGTAAGGAGAGTGTGTGTAAAGCCAGGGTGCGACAATGTTTACAAAAATGTAAAATGATTTTTTTAAAATGATTGCTCAAATTATAATTAGTTTTTAGCGAACTGTAATTTTAAGCCTCAAAGAATTAGCATTTAGAATTGTGATGCTGAACAATAAAAAAAAATTCTGATGAAGAATAATTGTATTATTTTTAATATTTAAAGCGAAAAGACTTCACCATGTTTTAACCCTGGAGCAGGCGCGCACTCGATACTAATGGTCGAGCGGGGTTATTGAGTCACCCCAATCCTTTTTTTTTATATTTATTTTTATAGTACACAATAAAAATCGTAATTCCAGTGAATAATTTAATTAAGAGAAAATATACTCACCTACTTTCAAGGACACAGAAAATATTTCGGAAAAAAAGTTATCACACCGGGAACTCAGACAAAACAAGTACCTTAAGATCGTAAAAAAACGTCTGTCACTCCCAAAAAAGAGGGAGATATGTGACAAATATATTTTAGTTCACGTTAAGATTGTCAAACAGGAGGATAGTGCCAGGGCCATTGGTAACAATTAAACAGTTTTGCCAGAATTACCGATTTCGTGCACTCTGTGCTCGGCGTGACCGCTCCCGGATTAAAAGTGTATTTATTACAATATGGATGTTCTAAAAAAATGATGTAAAACGTTTTTCATTATGCTTCGCTTAGTATATATATATAATCTTTCAAACTTCCCTAAATGAAAAACAAATACATAAGAGCAGGGACGTAACTAACCGTACGAGTAAGCTCGAAGGTCAAACCGCAGCAAATACACTCTGCTGCCTACAGCTGATGGCAATAATATATAAAGGTGATGAAAAAAAAAAAAAAAAATTTTTATCTTCCTAAAATTTTTCTTGATTATGGGTCTGGGTTTTGTTTTTCCTCTGAAAGAGTAGCATTTTCGCTTTGAAAAGAAAATGTAATAAAAAAATATCTCATCATGGGATTACAGCAAATCGAATAAAACGTTTTTTATTTGGTTATAGTATCAAAGATAGCTAAAAAAGCGATGTTTTGAAGTAGAAGCTTTTATTTTTGATGATGTAAAATCGCAGATAATATATATATATATAGTATTTCCGTTTTAAATGTGTACATTTTTTATTATGTCAGAAAGTATTTTGTTTTACTTCATTCTAGTAAATAAATTTTTTTAAATCTTTTATTTTCGATATGCTCACGCCCCCCTTGTAGGTTTATCGCGCCCCACAGTTTGAGAAACACTGGTGTATAATGAAGCACACACATACACAGGTACTTTTCTTACCTAAGCCTTTCTTTCTAGTAAAAAGTTCATTGGCATTCTCCCCTCAAAACAAAGCTCCAATATCTTTTTTTTTTATAAGCAATGTCCAGGAACTCTTCGGATTTCCTGTGTGTGTGTGCTGGCTACATATTTCAATTACTAGGGAGAAAAAACAGTCCATTTGCCGGCTGGGTGGCGTGGTTGGTTTGCCGCTGGCCTTCTGTACCGAAAGTTGCAGGTTCGACACCGGCCCAAGTCGGTGTATTTTACTGATGCAGAAAATTGACGGCAGCCATATCGTATGATTATACGTCATGAAAAAGATTCCTTGAGTGTCCGTTTGGCTTAGATGCTCTCGGCAAAATTAAATTCTAAGTACAAATTTCGCATCGGCAGAGCTCAGATGCTTTCCTCTGGGAAGAAACTGGGCATCAAAATTACTTTGCGGTAATTGGTATCGCCTAAATGGTGCCGCACTCAAAAGTGATACCAGCTCCTGAGGAATGTACTAGGTCTGCAAAGGTAGAATACCAATACGCAGCCACATACAAAAAAAAAAAAAAACAGTCACTTATTTTCCAATTGCAGCTTTTCGGAAAAATCAGCGATTTTGGAAATTTTTTTACAGTGGTTATTATTAATATTATAATTTCTTTTTTATATTTTTGATCAGGGGGTAAGAAAGGAAAAAGGAAAGGTTTAAGGTCTCTTCCAGCCTCAGTCTATGACATCAACCGAAGAAAATTTCAAGGACTTTACAAAGTCATGCATATCTTGTGTTTATGTTCAATAAAATGACAAGAATATTTCGCTCGTTTTTAGTTTGATTTTAGAAATATTATAAGCAACGTAAATCGTAAGTTGAAAAGAAGCGTAAAAAGAAACAAAACAAATACAGAACATTGTGTTTGCAATTTGTAAAGCTCTTTAAAAATTAAAGTACCCACATCTGTTTGTTTTCCTTCTTAAGTTTGAAAATATTTACAGGCCGCGGTAGCCGAGTGGTCAAGGTATCGGATCGTGGCTGGCCTTGTCACGAGTTTGAGCCCAGTACCACTAAAGACCCACCGTGTAGGGGAGCGATGCACGTTAAATCTGTCGAGACTCAAGCGTCCTCCCGTTGGTGTGGTAGTTAGGAGAGGGGTGCCAGCTCGGGTGTCGTCCACGTCACTTGCCCATGGTTCAAAATTACGTGGTCCATCGCCAAAACCCCTTATGTAGCTGAACAGTGCGACGTTAATATTCCCTCTCACTCGCTTGAAAATATTTATATAACAATTTTTAGTGATTCCTCTGCAAACTATTTGATATCTAAAAGGTTAGATAGTTTGATCTATCTGATCAAACGTTTAACTAGGGGTTAAACGTGCACACAAAACTAAATAGAAAAGAAAAGAAAAACCGAATGTGTGTTTATGTATTCAATACAAAAATCTGTACAATCGAAAGTGTTTAAGCGATAAAAAAGAAATTTCCGTCTTTACGAAATCGCCATGGCAACGTATAAAATATCTATAAAAACTACCGCCATTTTTAAAATTAGATAATGCATATAAAAAGAATTTTTTTAAAAAGTTATTCTGTATACTATCAAGATGTTATGAAAAATGTGTGATTAAAATATATATTTTTTAAATCTAAATCACAACATGGAACTGATAAGATTTAAGATTTCCGTGAAAAGACATTACGAGAGAGGTGATAACGTGTAACTATTTTAATCTAAAAGTGTTCTTATCAGCAGTTTCGATTTCAAAGTAAGTAAATAATCCTTTTTTTTTAAATCTTATTTTATCAGATTATTTCATACAGTTAAATACATTTTACAGTCGCGGCATTTAAAAGGAATAGCTGAAACCACAATAACAATACAACGCTCGATAATTCTCAAAATGGCGGGAAAAATTATTTCGAATGTTTTATGTAATATATCTATTTATGTCATGTAATGGAATATTTTAGTACATTATGTATATAAAAAAAATGTCATTCTAAATCATGCATTTTCATTTAATTTGTGATTTTTTTTCAAATGATGAAGAAATGCTACTCTCTTTTTTTTAACTGTCCAAGATGAACTTTCACTGCAAAATTTTTACATAAAAATAGTTACTAACGTTGTAGTTTCGGAAAATAATTTTATAATAACAAAACTGTAATGTTATTTTTAAAAACTCTCTACTTTAAAGATTGATTGCATTTTGGTGTAAAATAGTTGGTATACGATTTTGTAAAGGTTTTACTCGTGACTTCGCTGTGAGTTTATTGTTGAATTCAATTCATTCATAAAAATTATAACACCGATCAGATTGATTGAATATTAACGTCGCACTGTTCAGCTACACGAGGGCTTTTAGCGACGGACCACGTAATTTTGAATCATGGTCAAGTGACGTGGACGACACCTGAGCTGGCACCACCCTCTCCTAACTACCACACCAATGGGAGGACGTGTCTGCTCTCGACAGATTTAACGTGCATCGCTGCCCTACACGGTGGGTCTTTAGTGGTATCGGGCTCGAACTCGTGACAAGGCAAGCCACGGTCAGATACTTATACCACTCGGCTACCGCGGCCACACTAAAAATCGGACTGCTGTAGAATTAATTCTAACATTTTCTTGCTAATTCTTAATAAATTTTATCAGCGGAAAACAATTTAACGCCGATGTAACTGTTGTTTCTAATGCCACCTATCTGACGTAGTCAGATCGAGGCCCACGAAATTCATCGTGGCAAGGGGGCTAGAAGTACGCCTGTCGTTGGCCTTGAGCACTATACAGGTGACAGTATGATTTAGCTCAGTGAAATTTCCGAAGGGACGATAGGTGGCGACATCATCGATCTCCACCTCCACAATTTAGGTATAGAACTGAAGGGGAGGGAAATATTCTCAGTCCCTGCGCTGTTGACTCAGCCCACAAGACTTCGGACCCACTGATTTAACGAGCTTCGTGTGTACTCGGAGGGTATTTGGTGGCATCGAACCCAAGCCTTCCGGTCTGGAATCTGATGCTCTAACCACTAGGCTACCCACGGCCCACGGATGTAACTTCCTAATTCATTTAAATGTTTAGATGTATATGTAAATACAGTTATTTTTCGATAGATAATTATGAAGGATAAAGAGAATGTGAATTTTTTTTTAAAGAACTGAGTATTTTTTTAATAATATTAAGACGGAAGCCTTGAGTGTTGCAAACCAGTTATGCAATGAGCCACATGCGGCTCGCAGTCTACTGAGCCCTGATCTAGGGTACTTAATACACTGACTGAAATTAGATCATTCGAGTTGGCGATCGCTTGACATCTTTTGGGCACTGGAACGCGAAGCGTTCCTCCGTCCCATACTTAAAGTATTGGGCGCTTGATGTTGGATTGGCCTGATTTCGAGATGGTGTTTCCTGATTGGTGGACATGGAAGGAGACAGTGGGCGGGGCGAACTGATGGTTTCGGCGGTCATAGAAAAATCAAGTCCAAATTCGTGCAAGCAGACGAGAAGCTCGTCTGCTATTGGTCGTCAGGAGTCGGTGAGCGAGAACTCTATTCGCTGCGCCTGGTGTCGAGTATGTAAATTAGAAAATAGAGATGGGAACTAAAGTGGGTGCCTGTGTGGGTATTTGAAATTACATTAAAATTAAATAAAAAATTGAACTAAAAGAAATAATTTAAGAAAAAATAAAATTTAGCAAGGGTGGTCATTCTCCACATGGGAATGACCGGGAATTAATGTTATGGAGGATTGTAAGAGTCCAGTAATATTCTTCTGGGTCTCTTTTTATAGATATTAGGATCGTAGTTCTCTAGATTTTGAATGTTAATGTTATTTATATTTGAAAGATTGTCAAAAAATTTTTGACCTAGATTTTTAATATGAGCTTTAAATGTAGGAATTTTGAGAACTTTATAAATATTTCTATTTCTATTATATCTATATGCTCTGGTGATATTTCTAATTAGTGCATTTTGAGCGTTATCTAAAAGTTTGATATTAGAATTGGCTGCATAGCCCCACACAGGACATCCATACGCGAGGATGGGCCGCAAGACGGCAGTGTAGAGAAGTACCTTATTGTAAATATTTAAATGAGAATTCCGGCAAATTAAGGGATAAAGGGATCGCATTGCGTTCCGGAATTTGTCACGCGCGTGTAAAATGTGTTGTTTCCAGGTGAGATTTTTCTCTAAGACAAGTCCTAGGTATTTAGTGCTCTGAGACCAGTGCAGTGGTGTGGAATACAGAGTAGGTGGTGTGCATGGTTTTCTTCTCCTGGTGAAAAGAACTGCGACTGTTTTATCTACGTTTATTTTAATTTTCCATGTATTGAAGAATTCTTCTAGCAGTATGAGGTGTGCATTAAGTGCTTTAGTAATTGTGTGGTGATTTTTGTAGGTGGCCGAAATGGAAGTGTCGTCCGCATAAATGTTAGTCATAGTTAGTGTATGAGAGGGAATATCATTAATATAGATGTTGAAAAGAATGGGACCGAGGAGGCTTCCTTGAGTGACTCCGTTTTTGATAAAAACGGTGTTGGAAAGAGTGTTATTGACTTTAACTTGAAAAGATCTATTGACAAGATAGGAATTAATTAGATGAATTAGTGCATGGGGAAATTGTTAATAATTAGCTTGTAAATGAGACCACTCACCCAGACTCTGTCAAAAGCCTTCTGAATGTCGAGAAAGACAGCTCCAGTGGATCTGCCTCTCTGAAATCCAGAAGTGATTTTTTTCAGTCAATCTGAGTAGTGGGTGGTAGGTGGAGAGGTGCCTGGTGAATCCATATTGATTGGGATTTATGAAGTTAGTGCTATCCGTAAAGTTATGAATTCTATTAAGAATAACGTGCTCCGTAATTTTACTGAGAATACTTAAAAGGGAAATGGGTCGGTAGCTCGAAGGAGACTTGCTATTTTTACCTGGTTTCTTAATTGGGAAAACAATGGCTATTTTCCAGTTATTTGGAAAATGTCTTAAAAGAAGAATTTTATTGATTAAAAAAGTTAAAAGTAGAATAATTTTAAGAGGGAAGTGCTTGACCATTTTATTAGTAATATTGTCTTTACCTGGGGCTTTATTGTTAGAAAGAGTTTTAATATAGTTGAGAACTTCATCCGGATCAGTAGGGGTAATGGGAAGGGGTGGGGGGTGAGAGAAAAAATTTTCAAGAGTATTAGTAATCGTGTTATCAATAGGATATTCACCATTAGGCCTTTCATTTTCAGTAAAGTTATCTTTGAGGGTTATAGCAAGAAGATTAGCTTTCTGATCATCGCTGCAAGCGGGGCCAGAAGAGCTAATGAGATTAGGAATAGAGGAGCGTTTTTTGCGAAAAAACTTCTGACACTGCCAAAGGCTGTTGTCTGTTGTGTTGAGTGATTCAAGTCTAGTTTGCCAGGATTGTTGTGAGTGTTTTTTGAGTGCTTTTTTTAAATTTGCTTGTGCTTTGTAATAATTAGTTCTGTGTATTGGATTTAAGGTGCGATTGTACAATCTTTTTGCTTTATTTTTGATGTAAATGAGTTCGTGTATGTGGTTTGGAGTGAAGGAGTGTTTCTTGTTTTCTATTGGCTTAGACGCTTGTTGGTGGGCGGAGCAAACGGCGGCGGTGAGAAGAGAAATTTTATCTTCCAGCACATTAGGATTTCGAATGCCCGAAAAATCGGACAAACGAACAGAACTTTTTAAGTTATTACGAAAATCAGACCAACAGGTGGTAACTGCTCGAGCGTTGTCTTGATGTATAGGCATAGTAAGGGAAAAATTAAGAAATACTGGGTTATGGTCGGAGGAAAGCTCCGGGATGGAATCCATAGTGAAGGGGAAATTAAAGTTATTTATGACGGCAATATCTAGAGTATTAGAAGTTCCGTGGCCGAAGCGGGTGGGGGAACTGGGATACGCAATAGTTAAATTGAGTGTATCCGTGAACGTTTTTAATTGCTTTCCTCTCGTGGAGTTGACTAAGCAGTTCCACTCGTTGTGTGTGGCGTTAAGGTCGCCAAAAATCACACAGTTACTGTTGGTCTGAAGGAGTTGTTCAAAATCTAGAGTGAACAATCTCTCGTCCGATTTAGGCGGAACGTAAACGGAAGCAATAGAAATGGGATTGAAGTTAGGTGGGGTGAGTACTACGATCGTAGCCTCGATGTGCTGGAGTGGGGGAGTGGGTAGATTATAGTGGGAAAATTGCGCCTGATGAGAATTAAAGTACCGCCGCGCGCTCTCTCGCCCGTGTCTCTGTCGTTGCGGTAGCAGATGTAATTGGGAATATTTATGTTGTACTTAGGTCTCAGATGTGTTTCCTGAATAAGAATTAAATCGGGAGCGTACTTCTCTACGAAAATTTTAAATTCCATAATTTTATTTAAAATGCCGTTTGCATTCCATGAACAGATGTTTAAACCAATCAAATTGTGTCTAATCATCATCATCATCAATAAGAGCCTCTAATAGGGCTTGCAATTCTTTTTTAGTAAGTTTACTTTTATTTTTCTTAGGCTTGGGGGCTGGGTTGTTAAAGTTAAGATTAGATACTTGTTGAGTTAAGAGAGTTAAAGCTTGTATAGTTTGTTGCAGGGTTTGAAGGATAATATTTTGTGGAGAATTATTTTCATTGGTAATATTATTATTCGTGGGGTTGGAGTTACAATTTGATTGGTTCGTTTCTGAGAGAATATAGCAGGATTTCTGCGTGTGTTGGAAGGTGCTGCCATCTGTTGCTGATTTCGAGAGTTAATTGTGGATTTACTGACGGCCTGTGCAAAAGAGGTGTTTGGTCGTATTAAATTATCTAAAGCGGTGGCATAATTATTGGGTGTAATGTTGGTGCCTTTGCGGGGCTTCGGGTAGAGGGGACATTTGGAGTAATTTGCCATGTGTCCGTACACATGACAATTGATGCAATAAGTTTTTTCCAGTTTCTTAATGGCACATTCGCGTGTTTGGTGTGCTTCTCCGCACTTGAGGCATCGGGGTGTGAAGTGACAGTTCTCGGCTGTGTGATGAAATTTGTTGCACGAGTAGCATTGGGTTACCCCTTTGCCGTCGTACCCTTCGACTCTTACAGTTAGGTAGCAGAGTAGTGTGAGGTGAAAATTTTTTAAATTGTGTATATTTCTAGGTAAATTAATAAGAAAAACTGGTAGTGGTTGTTTAGTTATTTTCCCAACGAGTTGGGTAACTTTGTCGACGGTAAATCCATGTTCAATTAAATTTTCGTGTATGTCTCTTGTTTCGGTATTTTTTGGCAGTCCTTTAACTACGACTTTAATGGGTCGTTCGTGTTTGGGTTTTATGGTGAAGAATTGATATTTAAGTTTTTCAACGGAGTCTTGTAGGAGTTCGTAGTCGTGTGAGTTGTTTGTGTAAAGTTTAATTAATGTTCCTGTTTTTTGCTACGGAGAGTGGGGATGATTTCATTAAGAGTTTTGAGCTGTTCCATGTAATTATCTTCGAGATTAAGAAAGACCGGAGGTGGAAGGGAGTTGGTTTTGTCAGTTTCAGTTGTTTTTGAGGGCGCGAAGTTAATTGCGTTTTGAGAAGTTCCTGCTATATTCTCGTCGTTTTCATTAATATTTTCAAATCTATTATTAACGTCGATTTCAAAATTTCTAAATTCGACTTGTTGTCGTTTAACGGTTTGCCTAGCGGTAGGCGAGATGAAACCATCTGCGCTTTCCTTTCTTTTCGAACTAATTTTTTAGGAAGTTCAGGGAACTCTTCAGTTATCTTTTTAGTGGGAGAATTACATGGGGTAGAGTGAACTCGACAACCAGGGGTATCGCAACGAGGAAGAGAACTCAACTCACCTAAGGCTTGTTGCTGTCTTTCATCGAGGTAGGCCTGTCGGGAGTACAGGGCAGCCAGGTCCGGATCGTCATCAGAGGTGATGGGCGCAATGCATTCAATGGTGTGTGAGACGTTGCTCAGCATGATCGAGAATTTTTTTAGGTCCTGATTGACCAGTTGTCGCCTTTCGCAGTTGGTCAGTGAAGGAGTGGAAGATCTCGAGGATGGTAAGGAGGCATTGACTAATTCCATTTCTGTGGGGTTTTCCATGATCGTGTCCAAGTCGTGATGTGGGTAATAATCTGCAAGAATGGGGCGTAAAGTGCTGTACTAAATACAGCACAGGTCTAAAGTAGCCGGCGCCCTATCCTTTAAGCTCTGATAAGAGCTATAGGAACGCCTGATTGATTTCTATTTAGACCTGGTGTGCAATGTGGGTAATAGTACGGAGCGTATAGAAGACGCGACCGTACTCGAGCTCGCCAAGAAGGGGAATCCGGATGAGATCATTCGAGTTCCGGCGGGAATCTCTTATGTTCTAATAATTTACACAATGCGATCTTTTGAAATAAACTCCTTAAAATAGATATGGTAAAGCTGATATATGTCAATAAATGAAATTTCTTTATTATGATTCTGAGTTTTTTTGGCAGAAACAATACATTGAAAAATTATTAATCCTTCCTTACTCAATGGTACGACAGCCCAGGATGGGTTTTGTCCTTCCTAAGAATTACAATTCAGGCTGTCCTGTTCGTGGCCTGACTTTTCCAGTTTCTGACATTAATAGTTTTCAGATCTTTTTTTTTAGGCAATCGACACACCTGAGTCTTGGTCTTCCTTTTTTTCGAGTACCATATAATCTGTCCACAAATATCTTTTTTGTGACTCGATCAGTGGCGTGCGCACAGGAATTTTTCAAGGGGGGTCGAATGTTCACCATTCTTGTATCATGCTCCTTTTGATTTTGTCGATTTTCGGGAACAAAACAAAGTAAAAAACTAATTATTGAATAAATAATTAGCATTAATTAATAAAATTAATCATTAATAACAAATACTTAATTAAATTTTACGTACTATGTACTTAGAATTATCAATCGGAAAAGAATCAATGGCTTTGGGGTCCAGATCCCCAGGACCCTGCCCCCTTATGTGCGCCACTGGACTCGATTGTCGTGCAATGATATCAGGTGTCCTGCCCATTTTAACAACAGTGTTGAGTTGAATTTAGCAATATCTGGCTCTTTAAAAAGTTTTTAGATTTCCAAATTGGTTCTTCTCCAAATACCATCACATTTCAAACCTCCAAAAATACTCTTCAACTATAGCAAGGATCTCCTAGTCTCTCGGTCATTACCCACGTTTCTGCAGCATATGTGAGAATGAACCTTATCAAAATTAGCATTTAACTATAAAAAACAAAACAGAAGGATTTGTTTCTTTTTATTGTTAAACAAGTAATGATTGGGAGTAAAAAATATTTTACACTGTATATAATTATGCATTGCCCAAAGACTAAATTCAAAATAAAAAGGAACACGAAGCCAGAAAAAGAATGAAAATAAACTCGAATATTTTTCATGATTTATTAAAACAATAAATATTTTTATGTTATGCATATACGGCAACATATCTGTATACTTCATAAAAATTTTGAACCCCCTTTTTTTTAACTTTAAAAGAACTTTTATACGTAACATATAACATTTTTAAAAAATAAACCTTAATTGATATAAGAAATAACAATAATCGAGATAAGAGTAAAATGAAAGTATTCAGTGTTTCTCTCATAAAAGGTCCAATTAAGTAATAAATCCACACACTAAATTAACTATGGAGAGATTTTTCGAAAGAAAAATATCTCAATCAATATTATATTCGTGGTTCATGTTGTCTAAACAGTAGGTCTTCTCCGTGGTTTTAATACTTTCAGATGAGGTTCTGTCAATCGATGTTTCGGATCAAACTAAAAAAAAATAATAATTAGATCCGTTATAAGGTATTAATTTTTGAAATACATAATTAGTTATCAAAAGAATCGATTAGATAAGAAAATCATTTAATTATTTTAAAAGTATTTGAAATATTGCTTTCTTTTTTTAATGCTGAATAAAAGTAATATGTTGCCAACTACTTTATCCAAGAAGAAGTTGGTCAGTTTTCCTTAACTCAGCGCTTCTCAAACTGTGGGGCGCGCCCCCTGAGGGGCGCGAGCATGTCGAATATGAAAGATTTTTAAAAAAATTAACTGGAATGAAGTGAAGCAAAATACTTTCTGACATTATAAAAATACTCATTTACACTGATATAATTTATATATATCATCTGGCGATATACGTCATCAAACATAAAAGCTTCTTCTTCAATACTTCATTGGCTATCTTTAATTCCATAACCAAATAAAAAAGTACATTTTGTCTGATTTGCTGTAATTCCACGATGAGAGATTTTTTATTACGCTTTCGTTTTAAATTTAAAATAATACTCTTTCCGAGAAAAAACAAAATCCAGACGCAGAATCAAAAAAGTTTAGAAAGATAAAAAATTCATCACTGTTACTATTTTTGAAATACTATACATTAGCTGTAGGCAGCACAATATATTTGCTGACCTTCGAACTTACTGGTACGTTTAATTCCAACTCCTCTCTTATGTGTCTGTTTAATGTGTTTAAGGAAGCCATAAATAATGTACCTCTATTGAGCTGTTTCCCATGTAAAAGAGTTTAATGATGTTCGAAAAAGCACAGAGAGCACTTTGAAGAATTACTTGGCCCAAGATTTATTTTATGAGTATTCGTAACAAATATAAAGCATAGTGAAAAACACGTTTCACACAATTTTTTTTAGAACTTACAACCATATTATTATATTGAATACCCTTTTAACCCGGGAGCGGTCACGCGGGGCACAGAGTTCACGAAATCGTTAATTCTGGCAAAACTGTTTGTTTGTTACCAAAAGTCCTGACACTATCCTCTCCTGTATGACCGTCTTAATGGGAACTAAAATATATTTGTCACATATCTCCCTCTTTTTTGGGAGTGGTAAGCGTTTTTTTTTACAAATATTAAGGTACTTGTTTTAAATGAGTTTCCGGTGCAATATCTATTTTTTTCCTAATTATTTTCTACGGTCATGCTACATTTTCCCCTATGAGTAACTTAGTGATTTTGATTGCCTTGCGGTACGACTTATTGTGGTTTATAAATGTAAATGAGCAGAATATAAAAAAAAAGAAATGGGTATCTGTGATCTCTATTGAAGGAAATTGAAACTGATCAAAGAAAAGAACCTACTGAAATAATGTATAATAATCACATGACAGCGAAAGTAAATTTGAGAAAAGCGATGAACATGAAACGAAAGGAAAAATTTCAGATTTTACCTAAAGAACTCCATTAACTAAAATATGAGGCCATAAGAGTACTAAAAGATACACTTCGCCCTATCAAAAACATACTAGCACAAGCAAAAGTTCAACATGCAATTTGTTGATCATCAAAGGACAGTAAAACTACAAGCACTTGAACAAAAATATGTCAGTTTTGCTTGCAAATAACATTCCTATAATGTTAGTGAAAAGTGTCTGTGATTTGAGTCCTTTATTAAGGTCACGCTCATTTGAAACATCTTAGTTCAGTTTTATTGGATTTTTTTCTAAAACTATTAAAGAAAAATTGAAAAGTTCTTGGAAGTAGGTAAGTATACTTTCTCATAATTAAATTATTTACTGGAATCATGATTTTTGTCGTGTACAATAAAAAATAATTATACAAAAGGATTTGGGTGACTCAATCACCCCGTGCGACCATTAACGTTATTATCAAGTGTGCGTCTGCTCCCGGTTAAAACATTTTGAAGTCTTCTCGCTTTAAATATTAAAAATAACACAATTCTCCTTCTCTCTCATTAGAATTTTATTTTATTTTAGATTATTGAACTTTAGTTCTAAATGCTAATTCTGTGAGACTTAAAACTAAAGTTCGCTTAAAACTTTTTTTTTAATATGAGCATGCATTTAAAAAAAATCATTTTACATTTTTGTAAACATTGTCGCACATTTGGGTTTACTGTTTACGCAATTCAGCTATTATATGAAGAATAATATTTTTTTTAAAAAAAAAAATGAACTCGTGCGAAGAGTGGGTACTTCAGCCAGTATACTTTTAATGTATCAGTACTGCATAAGTATTTTATAACTAATTTCTGAATACTAAATTAAGAAGTTAAATAAGTATTAGCGACTTAAAGAGCTTGTCTTGCTGTGCAAAGTTTTTCAAAGGAAGGCTTACGATTAGAAATTGACACTCTGAGCTCTTTCTCTATATTTAGCTGAGATCTATATTTTGTCTTCAAAGCAGCCACCGCATTTTGCAATCTGTTCCAATTTAAAAATTAAAGAAAGAAAAATAACATAATAAATAACCTATTACTTAAAAGTAATTTACTTAAAATATATATAACTTAAAAGCTACACATATACAAAATTTAGTTTACTTATCGTATTAATTTGTATGGTTTATAATTAAGATCGTATTATAACTTAAGCGTCTCTCTCCCAAAGTGCACTGTTATTGCAATCAATACATTATTATTGTATAAAAATACGCGATAAAAATTATGATTGAAAAGTGGGTCGCCACTGTGTTGAAAGTTTTAGAAGCACTGCGTTAACTAATCATTTTTCTTCACCCGAGCAAATTATTGCTGATACTGAAAAGAAATATGGGATATTCATACTTTTTTAACTGATGCCTTGAAAACTATTGATGTCGAACATAATTATTTTTAAAATGATTTCATCTCAAAATTGTTTTTGCAGGCAATTTTTCGCGCTCGCCACTGATTTGGCAATTGCCAAAAATAAACTGCGCGCCCAAGATTAATTTCGGAACCCGATGAAAGAATATTTACAAAAAGAAGGGGAAAAAAATTCGTTACGTACTTATTAACTCATCGACTAGTAAATTGGTGAAGTTTATAAAGACTGCGTTAATATTTCGTGACGTTTTTGAAGAACTTTCCCAATTTATATGCACAAAAAATAGTTACGTATTACACCTGTGAACCATTTTCGACAAACCAAAAGTCAACACCAATTCAAGAAATATCGCAAAATCCTGTCATCGTTATTATTACCATGTTCGAAAGTGCTTGGGAACGTTTTTCTTTATTGGCTGTATATCGCGACATTTGCCGACGTCTTTTAATTTAACAAAATTGGTCGACGATATAATTGGTAAGTACCAAATAAGATTATTGCATTTGAGGAAGAGCAAAACGTTTTTTCTTTATTTATATTTCGTCATTTAGCAAATTCATGTAAAGTTTTAGCTCTCACACACACACCAGATTTGCAATAATGACTGAATCCTATTTTAGTGCACTGCTTGGTACCGGTTTATTTTTGTCACCAAATTGAGTGTTAGGCTCCCCAAGCTAGCTACCCTTTTTCTTATGCGCACACATAGTGACTGATAGTACCATTATCTCTAAAAGTCCTAAGCACCCTTTTGGCGCAATTTCAAAAATCGTCTCCTAGCAGGACATCAAAATAGCATTTTACATAATGAGATTACCTTTCGCAGCTCATAGTGATGTCTATGCCAATATGAAAGCATCGGGCGACTTATATCATATTCCAGAAAAACACTTTTGAAGGAGAATTAGTTGTTTCATATTCCTCGTCTGGTGACCCGTTTCTATTTCCTGAATTAATATTGGTTGCTTGGTTTAGCTGTGAACGTTTCGCTTCGGCAAAAATTGAATTCAAACTTTCTTCTTTTAGTTTTCTATACTTCCATTCGGGGCTTTTGTTTCTGAAAATAACGTTTAAAAATATGAACATCTATACGCGGTACACTTTTAAGAAAATCTTCAAACGCGTCCAATATGATTTCCTGAAACAAAATAATATTTAAAGAATTGCTGGGTATACATAAGAGCAATAAAAAGGCATCACATTATCGAGTACTACCATAATGGTACTCATATCAATATAACTAAAAGAATTTAAGTTACCAAGTGATGACAAATCCCTATCAAAATCTCAAGTCATGCCAAATTGCAAAAAAAAATTCACTTTATTTCGTTGGATCCTTTTTAGTGCATACTTAAATTTATCTCCAACTTTGAGAATTATTGTAAAGCATAAGATAGTTGTCCAATATAGAAAAATGAGCTATTGGCGTAAATTTGAGCTTTTTTTTTCTTTGTTACCATAAAAATGGAAACTAAACTATAGCATTTTTATCCTAGGTTTGGTATCTACAAATTATTTAAGCAATTTTGTTAAAGCAAAAAAAATATACATATATCACCAAATCACAAAACGTTTCCAAATGTTGTCATCGTTTCCGTGCATGTGTCTTTGATGTCAGCCCTTGACAAATAAACTAGCGAAGTTTTCGAAAAATTAAACACTTGATTTATCTATTTGGGGAAATCATCGAATCGGCCACTGGTTCGCCAAATTTTGAAAAATTGCCAATTTGGCGCGTTTTTGAGTGTTGTTTTGGAGTATCAACCCTACGATTTGGCGAGAAAGAACTTCTCGGGATAAGTGGCCGATATGACAATCTAACCATTTATTTTTAAAAGAATGTCAACAACTTTTTTTTATATAGAATGATTTGTGTTTTTGGAAATGCACCATTGTGTTCCTTTTTGTAGGAGGCAACTCTCAATTTTAATCAGTTTTCACAACAAAATAAGAGAAGAAGAATATGTAGTGTACTTTCATAATATTGCATCATCATTACTCATAATGACGGATCATCCTTACTCATAGTAATGGATTCTTGATCCTTACGTCTTATTGGTTGTTATTTCTTCTATCTTCCCAGAATTCCACTCTGACGAAGGGAGTACATAAACTCGAACTTAAACTTTATTTTCCAACATAACAAATAATTATTTTTGTAAAATCACTGCAATTTTACTTTGCCTCTCAACACAATACACCAAAAATACTAAAAAAAAATAATAAGGTTTTCAAGTACGACTGATCGAGATTATAGTATTTAATTAATAGTGGGAGCAGTGAAATCTATGCAAGATTATTGGGTACCTTTCTATTTCGAAGGCTCAAATCTCGCCAAGAAAACTTGACTTGTTGCTGACAACACATAGTATACACATAAAAAAAAAAAAAAATTAATAAATGTTAATTCCATATGCCTTTCTGAGTACTTTTACTACGACAGGTAAAGGTTACTCATAAGACAAAGCCGAAACTTATTTTGAAAATGTGGCTGTAAAAGGTTACCATTTGGAATATTCCGTTACGCATCGGTTGCATCATTTTTGAGACTTTTTCGCCTGCGCCGGTGAAATGGTAATGTACCTTTATTGCTTTGGAATTGAATCCTAGGAGGACCCACTTTTGGTCGCCAAATTTTTTTTCGCCAAATTTTGAGCGATAAAGGTTACAATATAATAACCCTTCCATTTCATCCAAAAATTTGGATTTTCAAATCACCTAAAAAATGGCAACCCTAAAAAAGTACAACGTTTTTCGCCTTTTCCGAAAAAACGTCATTTTGACATTTGACTTCGTTTGAGAAGGTCTGCTCTTCACCGGTTGTTAAGAATGGCGTGTGAAAGGAAATTAATTGAAAGTGAGGCTACGACAGGTTTCTTTGGGCACAAAGGGGAAGAAAGAGACATTAGAATGGTGTATGAAAGCTAATTTAATTGCTTCTCGTTATGAATGTCCGAGGTTTAAAAAAATATGCGTTTGTAAGAACGAAAGGGAACGGTTGACGGCTACGAATGGCGTTGCCGCAACCAGTCGAAAGATAATCGCCACGACGTTGTTCGGAGTGTGAGAAAGGGCACTTGGTTTAGTGAAAGCAAACTTGCTATAATAATTATCTTGCGTTTGACCAGATATTGGTTTGGCAAGAGCATGAATACGTTCGTGGTGAATGACTTGAAAGTTAATAAGAACAGGTCACAAGTTGGTGGATGACAATTTTCATGAATTCCTTGCATCCATCGCAAGGGTGTATCCACCAACGGAACATGACGAAATGCAAGCATAAGTTAAGTGCCTTTTAAAATTTTTAAAATGATTGATTTCATGTATTTCTTCAATTTTATATTTGCGAAACGCCCCTTTCGTCCTTTTTTAAAAATGTAAATCATGTTGTACACACTGGTTTTAGAATGCTTTTTTAAAATGAATTTCATTGCTTTCTCCGTTTTTTCTTTATATAAGTGGTCCACCTATACTACGTTTGAGCCGGCTTTGGTTTATTTGGTACTTACGTATTATTGCAACAATTGCCAATGTTCAATATAACGCACCAAGTTGGCAGACCCGATTTCACATGTGCTGTATGCTCTGAATTGGCAGTCATGTAATTCGTTTCCTATAACGAAACCATATAGTACCATTAATTTTTGTTTCCAAACTGAGCCATAAATTTGCCAAACGAACTACCCCTCTTTTCATGAGCAAAGCTAGTAATGGAGACTTTTGCTATCTCTGGCAATCTCATCTGGTGCCATATTGGCGCAGTTTCAACAATCGTTGTCAACTAGTGTACCAAAATAGGATTTTGCCTTCTGAAATCGATAGAAATATAAATATTGTTCATTTTCAAGCAATGGTGACAGTAATTCGCCAGTGTAGTGATAAATAAAGCTATGGGTACTTACGTATTATCGCAACCTATTTGCTACATTATTTTGAAACGAAGCACATAATTGTGCTCAATTTATGTGACGTCATAGTCACATAATAGTAAAAACCATGTGATTCTAGCAAATCAATGGACTCGATTCATCACTAGAGGGCGCTGCGATCATTCCGATGACACGTGATTTTCCATGTGCGTTTAAGTAAACAATAACAGCCGATCGTTTTACACTTCTGGTTGTGCGCTAACTTTCGAATTTGCTATTTTATATTCTTTAAATTCTTTTTAGTACGTTAAATATTTTTAATATATTTTCTAGTCTTTTCAGTTTTTGTTTCGTGACTAAATATATATATATAGTTTTAGTTATAGTATTAGATTTAAGAGTTTATTCTTAAGCTTCGAGTTTTTGTATACTTTTAGGTTCAGAAATTCTTTTTTTATTAGTGACAGCCACATTGTGATTTAAATAATTATGCAACGCTCTATTGAACAAAATTTTTTTGCCACTTAATATTGTGATTCCGTCATATGTGTATACTAATTTATATTTAGTAAAAAGTAACTTAAGTAAAATTTTTCTTTGTTCACCCTGATAAGGAATTGTCTTAATTTTTTTACATTACTTATTTGAAAATGTAAAATATTATAATGGACTAAATTCATATGACATTATGATCTAGTGATATTTGTTTTCAATTGTTTCCCGCCTAACGCAAAACACTTTCGTACTTTGTTTTGTTACTTCGTAGAGCTATATTATTCTTTTTGCAAGTTATTTGTTGCTGTTACTTAATATGTATATATTGTTACAAATTTTGTGCACTGAACGCTAAAAATGGTGTAAATAATTAGTTCTGAATGTGTAAATCGTTAATATTACTTTCTGTTGTATTTATTTTATGTTAAAATCGCAAGCAATTCCGTTCGTTACATAAAATGGCGATTCAATTGAAGCATAGCCAAGTTGGCATCTTTCTGGTGAACATATATTGATGCTTCTAAAAGAAATCTACTAATATCACAGTCTCTGAAGTAAACGAATTCTGAGAAAAATTCCAGCAGACTAAATAGGGCGTGGTGCTCGCCAAAACAAAGTATTGTTTTGACTACTGAAAAGTCAGCCAACGATTAGTTAATACTTCTGCAGTTGAATAGAACGAGTGACTGCTAATGGAATACATTAGTTATTTGTATTTCTAGAGTTGTATCTGGCACTTCTAAGGATTCTAAACAAATTTTCATCGCTACTGAAGACTGCCTTGCTCTTTTGGATTAATAGCATTAAATCCTGGAACTCCGAACAATATTTTTACATTCTAAAATGTCTTGTTTCAGAGCAGATCGGCTGAAATATATTCATTCGTTCTTTGTAAGCAAACCTATTCCTTAGCAAATTTTATTATATTTTTTTACATAGAAACCTCTTGTAATTATGAAAAAAAATAGCCTGATTTGTTATTTTTAATATTCATATAAAGTTTCCTTTTTGCTGTTCTTGAAAATCCATTTTAGTAGTATTGTTAGGATATCAAAACTTTTAATATTATTCATTGATTTATTTTTTAAAAGTGTATGGAAATATTTGTGTGGTTTACATCTATTAGACAATTTATATGTAATTCAATAACTCATAAGAAATCATTTGTAATAAAGAATAATCCAATAAAATTTAGTCATTATTTGTAAAAATTGTGTATTAACATGATTCCTTTCTTGAACTAAGAGTATTTTCTTTTTTGATCTTTGAAGACAGTCATTTCTAAAATAAATTTCAAACCTTCATAAATGATAATTATTAATTAAAGTCAGACCATCAAAGCTGGCAAATGTTATTTCATTAGAGTCATCGTATATTTCAAAAAAATCTTACTATGTCTTGGGAATTTTTATAGAACAGGTGTGTTTTAAAAAAATTAGTATACAATAACAATGTTTAAACTTTATATATCCATATTAAATCAAATAAAGTTTGAAACTGACACAAAAAAAAAACCTCTTTTGTCATAGATCTTAGAAAAATACTCTTCATGAGTACACAATGAAGGGATATCACTGATAGTCTTTCAACATAATATGATAAAAGCATTTTATAAATTACTACAATGAATTTCTTAGTTAAAAATAAAATTTTCATATGTTTCACTTTGTATTATAATCATGTAATATTAAAATTAAATGTTGATAAATAATGCATATTAAATAAATTTTAATTACTAATTTAAACTAGCTATCTAACAAAAATTTTCTCAAAAATAACTTTGGGATGTTTCCCTATAGTGTAATAGTTTGTTTCAAACAATTCCTAAAAATAATCCCATATCTTAGTATGATTCATTTCTATTTCTTTTTCCAACTAAGGAGACAATGATTTATAAACAATAATTTTCAAACATTTATAGGTGATAATTACTAACATCAAAGCGCCAAATATTATTTTTAACATATTTTTAAAGGCTTCACACTGTATTGGTACAAATCATACTATTTTTTAAGGCTACAGCTTAGGTTTTGGTTTCAGTTTCATTTTAAATCAATCTTCCACTCTTAAATTGAATGGAAAATATTTTTCAGCTTAATTGACTCTCTTGCAGTGTGAAATGATTAATTATTTCGGTTAACATTACTAAAAGCATTTCTGCTCGATATTGTTTTAAATTCTCATAGCTATTTAATTAAGATTGATTTCAAGGCCAATTTCTGTTTTAAAAATTGTTTATATAACTTAGAAGCTTTATCATTAATATTTTCTTGTTGAGAAACAATATTTCAAAGAGATGGAACACTATTGAAAATGATGCATCTAAAAATCACCCTCGGCTGATAACGCAATTAGACTTTTGAATTCTAGTATTGCTGATAAAACTGAATATTTTCATGATGTACCAAACTATACGATAATATATTGTGTGTAGTACTATATTTTAGTACTTTAAAGTTAAAGAGTAAACCTAAGAAAATTATATTACTGTGTTTCATGATCCTAATTCTCGATAAATATACAATTGCTCCAGGTTCTCTTCTTGAGTCAATACTTGTAACTAACTCAATGCAACAAATTCATTCAGGACTTATAAGCAGGATAATATCAATATACATGAGTCTTTTTTCAGACTTTTATATTTATGCAAAAATAAATCTAATCTATAGTGATAAATTTTCAAACTGTGCAAAAACCAATAAAAAAAAAAAATGCATATTTGTTACATATAGTAAAAATTTTTTTACATTTGTATGATAGGTTTATACCACATTCAAACTCTGAAAAACACAAATGTTGTGTTCATAAATACCACACAAATATGTTGCAATTTTTTTTTGAAAGATAATTATAGATTCAAAAATGGCTTTTTTTATTTTGATCATGTAAGGATGAACAGGACTTTTATATTTTATATAGACACAAATTTATATTTTACTATTCACACATTTTAATCTGAAAATTTTAATGCCTGAATTTATTACCATATTTGGAATTCAATTATCGATTAATTAGTTTCAATGTTTGTATATATACATAGAATAAGTATATACTAGTTAAAGTGAAACATTATATTAAGAGCTTTCTTGTGTTACATTTGTTAGTGTCATGAAAATAACAAACATGTTATAATAAATAAACTGTCAACATTGTGTAAATTTTCATATAGAAGAGCACCATCAAAATATTTATATTGTTTGATTCTTGAAACAGCTCTTTCCACAGTAACCGCCTTGTCAGACAATTTGCAGTTACTAACAATTTCAGAATCATAAAATTGAATTTTAGCTTTGAAAAAAAAAAGGGCTTTTAATTTACAACCAATTTTGTCTAACTCTTCTTCAATTAAGAACCCTTTTATCAGCCATAAAAACATCATTTTAGTTCATTCATTTTTTTACTTTAAAGAAAAAGTTCCTTGTCTGTATTTCTGCCACAATGTAAATGTGGATACAAAAAGCAGATAGCCCCTGAAGACATAATACCTATTATACCATTTAAAAGTATTACAATTTTTGTAATGACTAAATGTTCTTTGTTGCTGTAAAGGACGGTTAGGGTTTTTAATTGGAAATTCTGTATAGTCAATGATCACTCTATAACCTTTATTCTCAAACAAAAAAATTTTTTGGCATTGTTTCCAAAACAGTTTTCTTTGTAAGGAAAAGTGTCTAATAATTTAAATGTTTCTTGAAAAACTATTGTAACCAAATTAAAAATTTGAAATACTGTTACGATGAAAATTTCAAATAAAATTTCTAGTAATCTATTCTGTACACATGTGTGTAGACATACCAATCCTTAATTTTACCAAAAACATATCAATGGGCTGACATAATTAGCATTGATAAAATTAGAATATTTCAAAACAAAGGAACTTCAACATAGAAATGTGATATCATAATGCAAACTACATCTTGGCTACAAAGTATGAATTAATGTTCTATTCAAATAATTGCAAATATAAACTTTATGCAGATCAACACTAAGCTATTTAAATTGTTACAATAAGCACTGCTTGAAGTAACCACATATTAACTTTGTGCAATTCAAAGAATTGTATAATTCAAATAAATAAAAAACAGTGGAGTACACACACTACTTTCATGGGAGAAGTTATATTTCTAAAAAAATGTTGAGGAAAGCATCTAGGTGTGATATTTGTGCTAAAAATTAAAAAAAATTTAGTTCTATGGGAGATACTTGAGCTTCTAAATCCTACCTTTGTGTAATCCTACCACTGAAAATAAGCAGTGTGTAATTCAAATAATTACAGTAAACAGTATGTAATTCAAACAATTACAAATAGAAAATATGAAGTTTAAATAGTAAATAAATTAATGTATCAGCCCAAAACAATGGCAAGTAAGCAATTTTTTAAATTTTTAAATGGTCAAGATTGAGTTTTGGGGTTAGAAGAGCTTTTGGCTACTTACGCCACCACAAAAATGGGAGGTCCACTGTTAAGTGGATATTCAGACTTGACAAAATAATCACTTTATACTTCAAATAAAAATAAAAAATATATTATTCCAATATATGCAAATAATGTCATTGTATTGTTTAAAATGGTTGTAAATTAATATTATATAACCTTAATTTGTGTAATTAACAGTGTATTTTATCTTTGTTTTATTTATGAAGATGACCAAAATAAAATTTAAAAATGTTTTTATTTCATTTTATGTCTAGAAATCTATTTATATGTACATATAAACTTTTTCTAAGCAGTTTGTAAAAATCTTTTTTATAAAAAAATCTGTCATTGACAGAATTCCATGACTAAGGCCAGCATTACAAAACTAATGAATTTAATTTTCACATGCAACTAATATTCTTTTAAAAGTACAATAGAGCAGGTTTTCATGGACACTATTAAGTCTGTGCTTCTCCTCATAATCACTACCTAAACTTGTTACTTTTGCAGTGATTTCCTCTTTTATAGCAGCTCCTCGTGAGGGAATTTTGACTGTGCAAAAAATTATATACATATTTAAATTACAATATACAGTAATGAATTGAATTTTTAGTCTATCCCCCCTGGTATAAGTACATTCTTTTTCCACAAAGTGCATATAGAATGTCTCCAAAAGTGATTGAAACAAATAACTTTTCATTATATACATGTTTTGTTGCCTCTCTGAACAAATGGATCGGAAAGTTTGTTCCCATTGCATGTTGATTTTTCATCATATCTAGCCTTTGATATTTTTCCAATTCTTATAATCACTCGACATTATCTACAAATCATATAATTAAGATATTAATATGCATATATTGTTATTTTTTTCTAAACATGATATAATTTATAAAATACAATACATATTATAGATTTAGAATACTGATTAAATAACTATTAAAAATTATTGCTAATCTTAATTAGCACAATTAATCTTTATTTGCATAAAAAATTAAACAAAATTGAGATGAAAATTTTTCAAACATTAGGTTTTTAAGTACAAGAAAGAATTTGGATTTGATGTGGTTGAGACAGTTCTCTCAGCAATTAAATACATTAACTAATTCAACAGTAAAGTAAGTATAAAGAAGATACTAAATTCTTTCTATGTATTTATCAATGTTTTTCACTATAAAAAAGTTATTAAGGTGAAATATGTGCATGCAATTCAGAAATTAAATACACTGATTAATCTTAAACCAGCCAAAAATTAACAAAATGAAAATAAGTACTTTTCACATATTTATAGCTATTTTTTCTTTAGTTAAATAGGGAAAAAAATGTAATACTATATCTATAATGAAGTTTTATATGTAAAAATAAGTACATGCAGTGTATCTAATTATATTCTAAATAATATAAATTTAACAAACAAATTATTTAAAAAATTCCAAAATATTTGTCATTACTTTTCATTTGATAAACAAAAAAAAAAAAAAAAAATCAAAGAAAGCAATACAGTTATGGTAATAGATGTTTTCATTTTAAACATTCTATTAGTAATAAAAACAGCGATAAGCTAGCGATTGTGTGTCAACCTTGCTCTAAATGAAACAAAAAAGTTTACAAGGTATTTTTTGCAAAGATACTGAACATTACACTGAAGTATTGTTGGGCTCCAGGTCAATGTTGTTGTTTACAAAGTAGAACTTCTCCATAGTTATTATTGAAAATAATCTTAAAATGACAAAAAAAACAATGGTGATCAACTGCATACTTACTCACCAGCTACAGAGCATCCAGAATAGATCAAATAAGTGGTACCCTAATCTGTGTGTTTCTTTACGTTTACAAAATTTAAATTCTTTGAATTCGAAATGTTCAGAAAATATATCACTTTTTTAAACTTGAAATATCGTCGGCGTATTTGATAAAAACAAAAAATATTGAAAATGAAATAATTAAAAAGTAATCACATTTCAGACGAAATGTCTTTTGGAACATCTTTAATTTCTGTGACATTGAAGATTTATTCCTTCTCTGGAAAATTTGATTAGATGGTGGCTCGAAAAAACAGAATTTTGTGGGCACTGAATTCGGTTTCAGTTGCCTTCTGTTAGTGAAAGTCTGGTACAAAAAGCATGCTTCTCTCAAAATGTTCAGGAACATACTGAGGAATACTTAGTCGGTTTGAAATTTTTTCTGCCCAAAAGTTTTGCAACCACTTTTTTAATAAACATGGATCCTTTTAGCGGAAAACGAAAAAAGAAGTTTTGACCTACAATCAAACTTCCTTGCATTACGACAATTTAATGCGTCGCAGTATCTCATTTTGCCGTTTGATAGAAGATGTGCAAACTGGAAATGGTGGCTAAATACTCAGTCGAATGAAGCATATGGCTATTTGTTGATATCCGCGCTTGCCGATGACATGTGACTATGACGTCAGGTGAATCGA
>BMAU01004800.1:0-37859 GCA_019973935.1 Trichonephila clavipes | reverse complement strand
CTAAGGGCCTCTTAAGGCACAAGGTTCTATTATACAAAGCCATTCTTTGCCCCATTATGCTGTACGCTTCTCCCATCTGGGCAGAGGCGGCAGTTATTCACCTGAAAAGATTGCACACTTTTCAAAACATTCAACTGCGTAGAGCAGCAAACGCACCTTGGTTTGTCAGGAACGAAAGTCTTGAATAATGATCTTGATGTTCCGCCGCTCCTTGATTTCATCAAAAACCAATCAGAAAATTCTTCAACCGGTTACCACAGATTTCAAATGAATCTATCCGGGAAATCCCGGCTTACGACAATTCTATTCCTAGCTCTTCTAAGAGATCTAGATCACAGTTCTTAATCACTCGTATCAACACTTCCCAGCCCTGAAAAGGATGAGAATGTCTTGATACTAATTAAAGAATTATGAGCTTTATTGGTAACGGTAACGGTTATACATTTACGTGGAACCTTAGAGAAAACTCTATTATCCACTCATCAGAATAAATTTAACAGAGAACAATTTGTTGAAGTACACTGGCCTCAAAAAGTTAAGGTACAACCGGGTTTTTGTGTCTAATTTGCAAATGAATGAATGTAGAAACAAAAAAAAATTGGAGGATATGTGCATTAAATAGTTTTTTATTGAATGCGTCATAGAAATTTGTATAAGTGTATTGCAAAAACGATTTATAACAAAAAAAGCAATCTCTGCGGAAAAGTCCATTCTTGGACAAAACAGCACATCACAGTGTTATGTGGTAAATTGGCATAAAAACAATACAAAAATGGGTTCTAATAAGGAATGTGTCCACCCCTAACTTGAATGCATTGGCGGCATCGATTTCCCATGCTGTTTATTAAGTTGTCGGACACCGGAATAGGAAGCGAAGACCAGACACAGAGTAAGCCTTGTTTCAGCTCATGCAACGACCTTGGAGAAGGATTTAAAGCAGCAACCTCTCTGCCAAGATAGTCCCAAAGATGTTCTATTGGATTCAGGTCTGGAGATCGAGCTGGCCATTCCATTCGTTCCAAACCGTGATCCTCCAGATACTCCTCAACAACCCGAGCTCGGTGAGGTCGTGCATTATCATCCATCAGAATGAAGTCGTTACCAATAGCAGCAGCATATGGGCGGACATATGGATCAAGGATCTCATCCCGATATCTAAGACCAGTTACGGTTCCTCCATGGAACACATGCAGGTCAGTGTGGCCACCGAGCGAGATCCCTGCCCAAACCAGGATTCCACCACCTCTATAACTGTGTCTTTCAACAGTGTTGGATTGATGGTATCTAGTGCGCTGTTCCCTCCAGATCAGTAGACGCCCTGAATCACTCTCCATTGTAAATCTGGACTCGTCTGTGAACAGCACAGAAGCCCATTGTTGCTGCGTCCAAAAAACATGTTCTCTTGCCTAGCATAATCGGTTCCTTCGCTGTCGTCCGTTGAGGGGAACGCACACAACTGGTCTTCTTGCATACAGACCTGCATAGTGAAGACGATTTCGCACCGTAGTAGCGGAGATTCTTCTTCCTGATGCTTGAAAGTGGTCTGGAACGAGCTGCTGCACAGTAGTGGTTCTTCTCCTTCGTGCCGAAAGAGCTAGAAAATGGTCTTCTGCAGGTGTTGTAGCTCGTGGTCGGCCTGGAACAGGTCTTCTGGACACAGAATCTTCGGATTGGTATTGATCCCAAAGTCGCTGAACAACACTACGAGACACATTGCGACGTCTAGCAGCATCAGCCTGCGACAATCCCATTCCATCCATCCAACTGCCCGCCACCTTAACGAATTAGGTAAACGACGTCTCTGAGACATTTTCTAAACTCTATTGACTATTGTCACCGAAACTGCCAACAACTGTTGAAAATCAACACAACTTACACACAAAAGTACGAAAGCTTGATATTTGCATATTTTTCTCTCACTCATAAATATACGTTCTTTTCTATAAAATAACAGTGGTAGCAATCGTTTTTGCATTAATGTTTTTAAAGTTCGTTATTATCATTCATGTAAACTATGCATTTTATTGTTACTGCCATTTCTTTTATGGTGAGCTTCGAAAAACATGTTGTACCTTAACTTTTTGAGGCCAGTGTACATAAAAATTAGAAAGCAGTCCACATTAAATGCAGAGAAACAACGCTGCTGGAGGTGTGGGTGGGAAACCACTCTCCCAGTTGATTTAGTTTCTGTTTCGCCTTTATAGGAAAACGAAAAGAAAATGACGTCACATCTCCATGACAGCAAAGCCCGTCTTTCAACTGTCTGCCGCATCTCGATGGAACGAGGAGAGAAAAGGGTTTCTTTAATAACAAGAATTAAGAGAATAATATTGTCCGTTACACGATACCTACAAGATAACTTCGTGCGGTTATTGAAAGGAAGTTTTAAGTAACAACTTGGAAGAAAGTAAAAACAGGTAGAGGAGTTTAAAATAAGATCATGAGGGGTGAAGTTGCCATACTAAACGCGATCAAAAACTTTCATGGCGTGGAGGGGGAATAATTAGAGTGAGTGAAGTCTTGCAAAAGAAAACAACTACTATAACAATAAAGCTCATAATTTTTTAATTCGTATCAAGACATTCTCATCCTTTTCAGGCCTGGGAAGTGTTGATACGAGTGATTAAGAACTGCTCTAGGTCTCTTAGAAGAACTAGGAATAGAATTGTCGTAAGCCGGGATTTCCCGGATAGATTCATTTGAAATCTGTGGTAACCGATCGAAGAAATTTTCTGATTGTTTTTTGATGAAATCAAGAAGCGGCGGAAAATTAAGATCTTTATGCAAGACTTCGTTCCTGACAAACCAAGGTGCGTTTGCTGCTCTAAGCAGTTGAATGTTTTGAAAAGTGTGCAATCTTTTCAGGTGAGTAACTTCTGCCGCTGCCCAGATGGGAGAAGCATACAGCATGATGGAGCGAAGAATGGCTTCGTATAATAGAACCCTTTACCTTTATGCGAGCTTCCTCTTGGGAGAAATCAAGCGATTTAGAGTGCATCTCATTCCAGCCGCCTTTTGGTGGGCGGAACGGATGTGTTTAGCAAAGTTTAATTTAGTGTCAAGTTTTAACCCTAGGTACTTATATTCAGTAACCCAGGGGACAGGCTGATTAAAAATGTTGACATGCGGGACGTTTCCGATGCAATGCTGTCTCGTAAAGAGGAGGCATGCACTTTTAGATGTATTAACCTTTATTTTCCAGTCGTTAAGCCAGGTTTCAAGTCGAATGACATAATTTTGTATATTCACTCAATGATATTGCAGTTACGAATGTGTTTTGGGTAAAAATGGCAGTGTTGTCCGCGTACATCGCTAAGAGGACTTCAGCAGCCTCGGGAATGTCGTTGATGTATAGATTAAAGAGCTTGGCCCCTAATAAAGATCCTTGTGGTACACCGCTGAGAATTGGACGTGGGGTGGAGAGACTGTTTTCAACTCTTACCCTAAATTCACGGGAGTTTAGATAGGAGTGTATAATTTTGATGAGTTGGTCCGAAACCCAAGTCGCATCATCTTGGATAGCAAGCCATCATGCCAAATTTTGTCAAAGGCTTTGGCTATGTCCACAAAAAGCATACCCGTGGCCTGATTATTTTGAAAGCCGTGATGAATCAGCTCAGTAACTCTTAGTAACTGTGTTACTGTGGAGCACTGTGTGACAAAGCCATGCTGTTCACGAATAATAATATTCCTGGCTATGCAGTGCTGATTAAGGCATTCAAAAGAACAAATTCGTGCTCTTTGCTCAAGCTACTGAGTAGCGAGAATGGACGGTAATTTTGAGGTCGAGTATCATCAGAATTGGGCTTAAGTATGGGGACCACCACGGGAGTCTTCGATTCTTAGGGAAATGACAGTTCTCCATCAATAGATTGAACAGCATGACAATAAAAAGAACAAATTTGAGAGGGAGATTTTTAAGGATGCGACATGTAATTAAATCCAATCTAGAGATTTATTCATCTTAAGCTTTTTAATATACCTGTACTTCCCCTGGTGTTGTTTTTCCAGGTCGAGACAGGTAGGAGTGTCCAGGAATTTTTTAATTTTCCTTTGTGTACGAGCTGTAAAACGGTCGTTTTCAGCTTCAGTGTTGGGTTCGAACTGCTTTTGAAGGCTGTCAGCAATCCCTTACGCCTTCTCCAGAGGGTGATTTACTACACTGCCAAGTGCACCTTTTAGGGGGAATGTTTTGAGGTGGTTTTTTGAATAGGGAGATTTTCCTCCAAAGAGTGCCTGTCTCCGGCGTAAGTGCCGCTATGTGAGATTCCCAACGAGATTGGAAAAAGTGTCTAATGTCTTTTGTAACCTCACGACTGAGTGTTCGGAACTCAGATTTGACTGCAGGATCTCTTGCACGTTGCCAAAATTTCCGAATACGATTTCTGTGGCGAATTTTAGCTTTAATTTCGGAGGGGAGTTTTAATGGGGGTTGTTTAAATTTAGGTTTTGAAGCTTCTATGAGAGCTTCAGAGATATTTTCTCCAAGCCTTCTAATTGCAATTTCGGGGTCGTCATTGCTGGAGGAAGGAGGGATAGGGTGTGGTTTGTTATTTAAAAGAAATTTGAAGTTCTCCCAATTGGTGGAGAGTTGATCCCGAATTTTGATTAGAGCAGAGCCAGTATATAGAGTAAGAATGACCGGTAGATAATCTGATTTAAGATAATCTCTATTATCATGATTGAAGGGATATTTTTAAGAACTGCTAGATCAATAATAGAATCTCTTGCACTCGGTCTAGAGCTAGCGTTGATATGTGTGCGGTGCTACAATCCTTACATTCGATTTATTATTAACAATTTTGCGGAGAGCATAGCCAAATGCATTTGATCTAGCGTTACTCAACGTACGATGCGCGGCATTTAAGTCTCCAGCAATGATAATATTCTGTCCAGAATTAAGAATTTTGAGAAAATCTTTATCAGGGAATTTTCTATTATTTTCCGGGGTGTTTCGAGCGTACGCTGAAACAATTCGGATAGGGGGGAATTTATTAAATTTAATTTCGATTGCGGTTGCATCCGTAAACTGCAGAGTCGGTAATGGAACTCTGTTATGATCGTAATTATTTTTGCAGTAAATAGCGGTACCTCCATCTATTCGAAAACGCGGAAAGTTCTTTCTGTCGTCTTTATGAAGACGATAATTTGCAATAAGTGGATCTAGACTGGGTTGTAGTTTCGTTCCTTGAACTAACAACAGATCAGGGATTTGTTCTGATACGAAGTCGCGGACTTCACAAATTTTGGGTCGAAGTCCGTTCGCATTCCAGAAGCAAATCGACAAAGATTGGACGTTGAAATTGAATGTTAGGCTGTGAGCATTGGGGCGTAATTGAACCCTTGTACTATTGCTACGTACGCTTCAAAAAATTACGCAGGCTTTCTCGTTAGCATCATTAAATTTTTAGGGCAGGGAGAGCCTGCCGAAAATGCTTTTGCTAGTAAATTTTGGTCTACTCCTGCATCATTGAAATGGCCAAAACAGAACAGAATAGAGCCGAAAAATGTTGATCATTATTAGTATTTATATTTTTCCTTGGTTGGTTTGCCAGAATTTGTCCCGAGACAACTTTGGAGTAAGGTAGTTTAGGGTCTGTGGTACGGTAACTTTGAGGAGACTGAAGTTAATTATCGTGTTTCAAATTTTGTGACGAGGACATCACCTCCGGTGCATTATTTTGATTCCTTTGATTAATGTTTTTGTTGGAGGGCTTCGTATTATTATGTTTTAATATTCCCACCTTTGTTTTGATGGTTTGGGCCTTTTGCTTTTTGAAAACGCGAACATTGCCTCCAATTAGCTGCGTGCTTTCCACTGCAATTTGCGCATTTGAGGGGATCCTCAAACTGCAAAGTACAGTCTTTTACTTGATGGGGTCCTGCACATTTCAGACACCTTATTGGGAGGTGACAGACTTCTGAACTTTTTAAGAATCCCTGACAACGCCAACACTGGTTGGGCCGTCTATTACGGGATCCATCATACGGCTCAAAAGTTATAGGTGTGCCGAACATATCTACGTAATTGTAGATTGAGTCTCGGCATTTAGATCATTATTTAATTGAATGTAAATCAGAGGCATTGGGGCTTTGCTTTGGAATTTAGTTAAACGAGAAATTTTGTTAATTTTGAAACCCTCCGTCTCAATTTCTTTTTAACAGCTTCAAGTTCGGTGGAAGTGCGAAGTCCTCTCAAAATAAGTTTTAGTGGTCTTTCCGATTTTAACATGAAAGATTTGAATGCTATTTGTTTGTACCTGAAATATGTGGCAAGCTTTCTATATTCCTCCCCGCTTTGGACAGTAATTCTCAGGAAACGCCCTGAAAATTTACTTTGATGAACTTTATTGTTATACCAGTTGTTTTCTTTTGCAAGACTTCACTCACTCTAATTATCCCCCCGCGCCATGTAAGTTTTTGATCGCGTTTAATATGGCAATTTCACCCCTCATGATCTTATTTTAAACTCCTCTTCCTGTTCTTACTTTCTTCCAAGTGGTTATTTAAAACTTCCTTTTAATAACCGCACGTAGTTATCTCAGAGGTAACGTATAACGGACTTAAAAATATTATTCTCTTAATTCTTGTTATTAAAGAAACCCTGTTATCTCCTCGTTCGGTACAAATGCGGCAGACGGTTGAAAGACGGGCTTTGCTGTCATGGAGATGTGACGTCATTTTCTCTTCGTTTTCCTATAAAGGCGAAACAGAAACTAAATCAACTGGGAGAGTGGTTTCCCACCCACCCCTCCACCAGCGTTGTTGCGCTACATTTAATGTGGACTGCTTTCTAATTTTTATGTAATTTCAACAAATTGTTCTCTGTTCAATTTATTCTGATGAGTGGATAATAGTTTTCTCTAGTTCAGTTCAGTTCAGTTTAGTACAGTGATATCACTGTAATAGTGGAGACTTGGCCAACGCCTTATGCTGCGATAAAATTTTGATTAGTTTTTAACCTAAATTGTAACGTACAGCTCGTGATTGCATTGTCCATCAGTAGTTTTAATTATCGCCTTGTGCTTAAACTGAGATTGTTGAAAGAAGATTATTGAAAAACTATTAGCTGGAATTTTAGAATCTATTGGTTGATGTCAAAAATTTTTCAATTTTTTGGACATGCTCTATTGTTTTACATTTCGCTTTGAGGAATAAGACCATTCTCCGTGGTTGGAAATAAAATTTTTCAAAATTTCACGCTGCGATTTCTATTTGATACAGTTTAATATAAAATGTCCACTAGTTTCTGGTACTTTAAAATCTGCACACAAAGGAGAATCTGTTTGTTTAAAAAGGAAATATATATCATTTAATGGTAATTTTTTAGCTCGCAACTTATTGATTAAAACTTCTATATATTTCTACTTTTCGCTGCCTGTCTATTCCATTTCTCAAGATGAGAAATATAAAAATAATTTTTATGTCTTTTGCTCTTTTTCCATATTTCTTCACTTTTTATTTTTGTGTTGTTTTTTGAAATGTGTATGTAGGTCTTCCCAAGTTATCCAAGAAATAATATTCCACGGCTGTGGAGAGGCTTTAGCTAATTTATCAACTTCTTCATTAATCCCTATTCCCTTGTGAGTTGGGACCCAAATGAATGTAATTGATGGAGCTATTTGGAGGCACTGATGTAAAGTTGAACTTAAATTTAATATTGTCGTATTGGATTTTTTAGGACTGATAAGCTGTCCGTCAGGATGATATAGTGTTCTGTTTCAGAAACCCAATTTTTTAACGCAGTCCATATGGCTATAGCTTCAGCTGTGAAAATTGAAACCATTTCTTTCAGTATGAAATTTTGTCGAACTTTTTTCTTAGGGATCGAAATTCTTATTGGTGTTTGATTAGTATTTTTGAACCATCTGTTGCTATTATGATATTGTTATTAAATTTTGGCTGAATGTAATCATTAAACATATTTTGTACTATGTCATCTGGAAGATCCTTGTTTTGAAATGGTAGTTCATGAGTATAGATGTTTATTTTGCGATTTTCGTAGATTGAAGTAGGAGGGATCCATTGAAAAATATCTACTTTAGAGATACATAATTCTTGGAGCAGGTTGATCGTCTTTTGAAAAACACTGATCTCTTTTTCTCTATATTTATATAAAATGTTATTTATATCCCAAAATAATCTTGCATCGGTGACCAATTTTTTAATGCAATTTGTTTAGTTATAAATTTTGGCAAAGGAAATTATGGCGATTATTAATACTTCCATTCATAGACTCTGATCTTAATAAATCTAAAGGAGTGTTTCTTGGGAGACCTAAGGCTAAAAGTAAGGCAGCATTGTAAACCGGTTCTAGTTTTTGTCTGTTTCTATTGCTAGAAAAGGAAAAAAGTTGACTTCCATAGTCAAAGATAGAATGGATTGCGGCATTAATAATATTTAAAAGATGATCAGATCTTGTTCCTATTTTCGGAGAAGATAAGGCTTTAATGGCATTTAAATATTTGAATCCTTTCTGACGTAGGTAATTAATATGATTTTTCCAGGTGATATTGGGGTCGAAGATGATACCCAAGATTTTAAGACTCTTCACTTCGGGAATATGAACAGATCCAAGATGGATACCAGTTGAGTGCAGTTTAGGTCTTGTGGGATATAGAGCAAAAAAAGCTATTATCCCCAAGATGGATACCATCTTCCTGATACGGACAGATAAAAGGAACCCTTAAGACCGGACAAGTAATGCTCAATTTCGTTGGAGGCACTTAAGTCTATAATCTACAAACTAGATGGATTACTGTTAAATTTTTCGCCTATTTTCGAAAATCGCCAAGTGTATCGTTTGACCTCAATGAACCTACAATATTGTTACGCAGATTCGGGTTCTAGGATTTTATGCAAAAACAACCTCAAAGAAAATAACCAGTTCTTTATGAGCGATGCTAATTTATTATCAAAAGTCCAATCTTTTAAATACAGGATTCAGCAGCAATATTCACAGGGTAAGTATCGGAAGATCTTCACACATTCAACAGCAATCAAACACAATCACCACACACACACAGTGTTTAAAAATACACGTAAGTAAAGATTATTATCAAGCACAGCCGAGCTAATCGCTAGTCAAAACAATCCTCACTGCTCGCTGGTTTAATCAAGACTCATCGCCGTACCGGCGAGCATCTTTATTTTTAAGCATGACCGAAACTTCCAGAAATATAACCGCCCGTGTCATTGAACGTGACACTAGTGGAGAGATCTACTACTTTCTGGAAGATTCCAGAGGGTTTCGAACTCGCCAAAGTCGCCAAGTTGGCCACCAACTTAGTCGCCAAAAATGATGCCAATTTGGCTCTACCGCCAAGATTTCACCAAGTTCTCATTGAATCGCCATTATAACGTAAGGGACGGCATTGCTTATGAATAGTAAAATTTTAACATGAAATAAATGTAACATAGAGTAATATAAATGCATTAAACACTCAAATACAAATTATTTACACTATTTACACAAAATTCGTAACATTTCCTCCTCCTCAAAGACTGCACGTCCCGGGCAGTACAATCCCTGAGTAGGAGGTATCTATTTACAGACAAACTACTCACATAATAATCACATATAAAATAACGAATATACTCAACAGCAAATACAAAGCAAATAAATTTAAAATGCATGACTTACAATACTAAAATAAAACTAAGGAATTAGAAAAAAAAATAATTTACATTATTTACAAAAAAATTAATGACCATGGTCTGAACTTAAGGATCTTATTCATCTTGTCCAAGATATGGGGTTAGCCTATTGTAATGTATTACCTTCGGTTTTTTGAGTGTGGTGATTTCTGTATCCGCACCACAACATCATTCAGTCTTTGCAGGACTGTGTACGGACCTTCCCAGTTGGTCTGCAGTTTCGGAGAGAGTCCTTTGTGACGTTTCTCTCTCAGATTCCATAACCACACTTTGTCGCCTTCGTGGAAGTTGCGTCCGGTTGCTCTTGCTTCGTATCGGGTCTTCATCTTCTCGGAAGCCATGCCGATTCTTTGCCTAGCTAGATGATGCATTTCCTCCATCCGTTCCTGGAGAGTTTCTTGATATACTTCTCAGGCGCCAATGGTGCATCTGGTGGCCGGCTGAACAGAATATCTGCAAGCAGACGAAGATAACGTTCAAAGAGCATCTGGGATGGGGAATAGCCAGTGGTCTCCTCAACGGCACTCCTGTAGGCAAGCAAGAAAAAGGGTAGCTTCTTGTCCCAGTTCTGTTGATTACTGGATACCAGGAGAGACAGGCTGTTCAGAATAGTCCGATTGAACCTCTCTATGATTCCGCCAGACTGAGGGTGCAAAGCTGTTGTCGTGGTTTTGTCGATGGCGAGTATTTCACACAGTCTCTTGCAAACTGCAGAATCGAAGTTTTTCCCTTGATCGGAGTGCAGTTGTAGAGGGACCCCAAATCGTGAGATCCAGTGTTGAACTAGAACCTCTGCAACAGTTGAGGCATCTTGGTCGGGAATAGGATAGGCTTCAGGCCACTTAGTGAAGTATTCCATGACAACCAGGATGTTGTTGTTGCCACCTGACGATCTCGGAAGTGAACCTAGGATTTCAACAGCTCTTCGTTCGAAAGGCGCTCCGACATTATACAGCTGCAGTCTTCCTCTAGTGCGTTTTCTGGGAACTTTGCGTGCAGCACAGGGATCACATATGCGACAACACTTTTCGACGTCACTCCACACATTGTTCCAGTAGAAGCCCTCACGAACTTTTTGTAAGGTCTTCATAACACCAAAATGACCTCCAGTAGTATTGTCATTGAGTTCCTTAAGGACTGTTAAAACTCTTTTCTTTGGGACTATTAATGCTCCTCTGCATGTTTTTTTCGTCGTCAGACTCCCATTTTTGATATAAAACACCATTTCTCATATGGAGAGAGTCCCAAAGAGCCCAGAAATGCTTCGTTGTAGGATGGAAGGGGCGATGTCTTGCCGGATGGGCTTTTCGTCAGACGACTCTTTGAATTATATGATTGTTTTACAGTCGGTCGAAAAATAGTTGAGCACCGTGACCCTTTCAAAATGATTGGAAATGAAAAACGACCTTTTTGAAACCATCTCATATGAAATTAATCATAAAACCATCTCATTTGAAATTAATCATGAAAACCATCTCATTTGAAATTAATCATGGAAATAATGTCATTTAAAACCCTCTAATTTAAAATGAAAACCATCTCAACACCGCATTTTGTTGTTTTGTTCCCACCTTTCTTTTAAACGACTCTTTTAAAATGAATATTGTAAACTTTTCTCTCACGTACTTTTATTCAAAACTTGCATTTAAGGCAGTGTATTTCAAAAGTGGGGCGCCCCGGGGGGCGAGCATATCGAAAATTTAAAAATTAAAAAAAAATAACCGGAAAGAAGTAAAACAAAATACTTTCTTCCATCATAAAAAAATACACAACAACACTGATATAATTTATGTTTATCATCTGGCGTTTTTCCTTCATCAAATAGCTATCTTTGATCCCAAAACCAAATTAAAGAAGAAAAAAAACATTTTGTTTAATTTGGTGTATTTCCTGAATGAGATATTTTTTTATTACGTTTAAACATAAAATATTACTTGTTAAAAGAAAAATGAAATCCAGACCCAGTGAAAAATTCTAAGAAAATAAACAATTCATCACTGTAATTATTATTGAAATACTGTACATTAGTTGTAGAAAGAAAAGGAAGACATAATTCACTTTTCAGCCAGGCAGCATAATACATTTGTTGATCATTTGATTGACATTCAAACTTACTGGTTGGTTAGTTCTACATTAGTTCCGTTCCATCTTCTTTGTGTTTATTTTTCGCTGAGGGAAATTGTAAATAATAAAGAGTTTTTTGATATTTGGAAAATAATTGATTGATTTGAAGGATTATTTGGCCAAGATTTATTTTTAGTGAAAAACGTCATGACCCTTATTAGAACATGCGTATTTTTTCTGAATACACTTTTAACCCGGGAGCGGTGGAGAGGGGCATCTGTGATCTCAATTGAAGGAAGTTGAAACTGATCAAGCAAAAGAAGAATTTGTTGAAAGAATGAATATTATTCATGATTGAGAAAAGCGATGAACATGAAACGAGAGGAAAATTTTCAACTGCTTCCTAAAGAGCTCCATCAATTAAAAGATGAAGCCATAAGTGTACCACAAGGTTCAGTTTACCTTGTCAAAAAGACACAAGAAAGAAAAGTTCAACTTGCTATTTGTTGATCACCAAAGGTGTTACGAGTTCGATCCCAGTACCACTAAAGATCCGCTGTGTAGGAAGAGATGCTCGTTAAATCTGTTGAGAGCTCAAACGTCCTCTTGTTGGAGTGATGTGGTAGTTAAAAGAGGCCACACAGCTTAATTGTCCTCCTCGTCACTTGACCATGGTTCAAAATTACGAGGTCCGTCTCGAAAAAGCCATCGTGTAGCTGAACAGTGCGACGTTAATATTCACTCACTCGATCATGAAAGCTCATTAAAACTACAATAACTTGAACACAATATGACAGCTTTGCCAGCAAATAACATTTCTGTAATATTAGTGAAAAGTGTCTCTGATTTGCGTCCTTTATTAAGGTCTTGCACTTGTGAATCATTTTAGTTCAGTGTTTTATTGGATTTTTGCTCAAATCATCAAAGAAAAATTGAATAGTCCTTGAAAGCCGGTAAGTATACTTTCTCTTAATTAAATTATTCACTGGAATTCCGATTTGTATCTCGTGTGCAGTAAAAATAATTATAAATAAATGATTGGGGTGACTGAGTCCCCAGCACTACCATTAGCGTTAGCATCAAATGCGCGCTTGCTCTCAGGTTAAAACATTTTGAAGTATTTCTGCTTTAAATATTAAAAAGTAACACAATTATTATTCATCGGAATTTTATATTCTTTTTCATTATTTAACATTAATTCTAAATGCTAATTCTGTGAGCTTTAAAATTACAGTTCTTTTAAACAGTTATTTTCAATTATAGCATTTATCTATAAAAAATCATTTTACATTTTTGAATACAATGTCGTGCACGCAGTTTTACTCTCCTTACAGTTCAGCTATTAGATCAAGAATAATGTTTTATTTTTTAAAAAATTAGCTTGTGCGAAGAGAGAGAGCCGGTGTTTCAGCCAGTATACGTTTAATGTATCAGTACTGAAGAATTTATTTTATAAATAATTTATTAATACTAAATTAAGAACAAGTTTAATAATTATTAGTGATTTCCATGGGCTTGTCTTGTAGAGCAAAGTTTTCAAAGGAAGGTTTAATATCCGAAATTGACACTCTGAGTTATTTTTCTATATTTAGCTGAGATCTATATTTTGTCTCCAAAGCAGCCACCGCAGAAAATCCGGTTTAACAAAGATAGGATGTTGAAAATGTAATAGTATACGAAGTGCTTTTGTTTTCAGTGCAGAAAATTCATCATCCACCTCTACCCAAAATTTAAAGAGGTATTTATTACAGAATTGCCTTTTATTTTTTCACTGGACGTGAAATCTATGAAGATTTCTTCTTCGGAAGTTGAGAGCCTTTCTGGAGTATCTTGAAATAGATCTCTAATCCACTCGTAACTTGCTACCAAGTTGTCCTCATCAAAAAAATACTTTTTAAAATTTTTTGCCAACATGGCTAAATGATTTTACATGATTTTAAAAACAACTTTCACATGTTGTTCTTCAGATTTGTAAGTTTTAACACACAACTAGCTGGGGCATTTTCCCCCATCATTTACTTCAGTAGTTGTGACGAATCTGTACGGAACCTTTCCACTAATCTTCTTAGGCTTCTTTTTGGGGAATATAAATTTGCGTTTTTTTTCAATCAACTCCAAAAAGATGAGCGGGATATGCAAAATAGATAAGGTATTTAAGTCGAGCATTGTACGCTAGCAGTGTGGATGCTGGAAGGCTATTGAGCCGGCAACTTTAAACGCAATATTAGAGGATTCCAGGATACTAGATTCATGAAGACGTCGTGCTGCTAGACGTACAAGAAAGTTGATATAGCCAGCGGTACATATAATTTACGTACGCTTAAAATAAGCGTCAGTTTAAGTGAATTACTTAAAGTTAATGAAAGTTAAGAATTCGAGTACGTGTATTTCTCGGATCACCTATTTCCGTAGACCTTATTTGATCTTGAGCTTAATTATTAATTAGTTGCATTATTCGTAATTTAATTTAGAATAAAGGTAAATCCCTTTATTGGAAGTAACATAATAGTATTATATGATATCAAATTTTTTTTTTTGAGATTTTGAAAATCATAAATAAATATTATTATTATTCAAAATGGCTCTTAGTGGTTCTTTGCCTCAAATTAATCTTGGTGTCCAAGGTGAGACCCAGGGGGGTCTCCACATAGTGGTAAATCCAAAATATAAGTATTTTTGAGAATATTTCCTTGATTTAATTTTCGGAACCATGCTCGTCTGTGTACTTAATGATCCTTTATTATCGTCGAATGTTTGCTTACGACTTAAAAATATATGTGTGATTTTGTTTAACCTACTGCCGTAAATACTTAATAACCGTAAATTACAATTAACGTGCAAATTAAAAAATGTACATTCTAGCTAGATTCGGTAGCTATAGAAGTATCAATATGACCAAAACTGACTGGAATTGTACGAGGAAAAGCATTTTTACATGTTTTGCGCAGACGTCCGATAGGTTGCCCAGACTAACACAAGCGTACCCGATAATGCCAGATGAGATGGATATGATGGAGAGCAACATAGAATAGACTATTTTTCTAATGACATTTATACTTTGAGAAATGAATGCTGAAGGAAATATATCTTAATGAAATATATCATTTTGCGATCTGTTCCATTTTAAAAATTAGAGAAAAAATATAACTTAAGTAATATATAACCTTGTGAAATTGCTGTATGCCGCTCGACAATGCCGGATCGGACCGCCGGGCTGGTGCGCCTCCAGACACGTGTGCGGTGGTCATCACTGAGACTGAATCGGGATTCATCACTGAAGATGACACGTCTCCAGTCTGTCACACCTGCCGTTCGGAGAGGTCGGCAAAATCCAGTCGACACTGCCTATGATGTGGTCAGTGGTAAGCGTCTTAGCGGACTGTCTGGCCTCGCCAACTTTGGTCAGTCGTCTCACTTATGGTTTATGATGGCACTGGATGTCTGGAAGGAGGTAAGTGGCGTTGAATCGATGCTATGACGTTGGTGCCGAAGTGGCCACTCTTCTGATTGCACGATCCTCGTGATCATTTGTGTTCCTGGGACGTCCTGACCCTCTGCGACGGTACACTCTACCTTCTGTGATCCACTGTTGCCAACACCGAGCAACTACCATATCGCTCCGACCGAGGTGGCGGCCGATACGTCTATTCGACCAACCTGCTTCTCTGAGGCCCACATTATACGGCCCTATCAAAGTCCGGTCAGCTGCTCGTACTGCCGCCGGTTACGTCTTAGAGGCATCCTAAGTCTCAATATCGTCTATCAAAATCATCAGATTCGTTTGGATAGCCGTACGGCGCTCGTACTCATGCTTTTAAACTCTCCCAGTTGCGCAACTAATATGCGCATAGCACACTTTAGTCTTGTCTCATTGGCTTCGAAATTTTAATCATTTGCATATCTTTACCAGACTACATTCTTGCCGAGTTTCGTGATTGTAGCTTGATTTCTTCTGGTGCATATATTTTGCGACAGAGTATATATATATTACTTTAAGGGTAACATATACAAAATTTAATACTTATACAGGTTATAATTGAGATCGCATTGTAGATTTAGCGTCAAAGTGCATTTTTATTGCAGCAAATACATTATTGTTGTACGGGGACAAAAACTTATGATGATTGAAAATTGGGTCGCCAGTATTGAAAGTTTGAGAAACACTGATTTAAGGTTTCAATCACAAATGGAGTTTTAACGGCACTTTTGTATGAATATTATTGTCCACGTGTTTCACCTACTTTTTATCCCAGAGTTGAGTGAGTGAGTGAAGATTAACGTCGCACTGTTCAGCTGCACGAGGGCTTTGGCGACGGACCACGCAATTTTGAACCATGGTCAAAGTGAGCGTGGACGACACCTGAGCTGGCACCCTCTCCTAACTACCACACCACACCAACGGGAGGACGTTTCAGCTCTCGACAGATTTAGCGTGCATCGCTGCCCTACACGTCGGGTCTTTAGTGGTACTGGGCTCGAACTCGTGACAAAGCCAGCCAAGATCCGATGCCTATACCACTCGGCTACCGCGGCCACATCCCAGAGTTGAATGCAGAGTCTAGGATTTAAATGGCACGCAAAAAAGTATCCCAGAGGCGTTAGTCAAAAATTGTTCAGATTTCTCCCAAAAAATATTTTTCACGGGCGAGAGAAAATTTTCATTCTATCCCCAGAGAGACGATTTAGACAGGGGTCATCAACAAATGAAATTTAGACATCTTGAAGGGGTCAAATGAAGAGTTCTTGGCATGTCAGATGAAATGTATATATCTGGATGAGAAAACAGGGGGACCAGCCAACTCAACGAGACAACCCTCCAACCTTGGTGAGAAAACAGGACCAGCCAACTCAACGAGACAAGCTCTCAATCTTGGTGTGTGAAGGCGACAAATTATTAACAGGTAAGTCTAATCTATATTTGATGCATTCCAATCTTGGTGTAGTAATTGACCCGAAAAAGCAGGCGCGTGAGTCGTCCCCCAATTTTCGGACTTGAAGATTTTAGCTGAAAACATTTGCCGATAAGACTGCCAGAATCTGAGAATATTATTCACTTCCAAATCGTGATAGTCTTAACGAAAACATTTAGCATGCTCCATGAAAATATGACTGGATGTTTTTGGCTGCTGGCTTTTTATACTCTAATGAGGTCACGTGAAACGATTTCATTGACTGGAGCATGTTGTGATCCTTCCAACGTTGGCATATTGTGTGTCTTGAAAAAGGGGGACCGAGTCGACTCTTGTGTCGACTCGATCCCTCTTTTCCGGTAAAATTTTACTCACTCTACTAGATGGGCAGTCTGTTTTTGCATTCAGGTTGCAACTTGTTAAAATGCTACAGATATCACGCAAATCGGTAGGATTTCACCATGGTGCATTCGAAATGTCATAGTCCTCGTGCAGGTGGTCAGACAGGGTGCGGTCATTCAAATCCCGGAAATGGGACAATATTTCCAGATTGATGGTAAAAAGTCCAAGCTTTTCAAAATAATTCTCTGGTCCAAGCCCTTGACGACGATGAGGCCTCTGTTTACTTGGTCCAGGTAAAAAAACTTGACAAAACTTGCCCCCTGACGCAGAAGGACGGTATTCGAGGGGTACAGATCCGGGCAGGTGGCTCTTCAAGCTGAGCCGTTCATTGATGTACCTGTTGGCTCGTTTGTCTTTGGCGGTCGTAAGGAGATCTCGAGTGGTCCACCGTGAGGCATATCACTTCTGGATCTTTGCCATAGTCCGAATCCTAGCAATCGACAGTTAGATAGGGAAAGGTTGACCACCATGGTGAAACATATTGTCATGGGTGAAAAAGGCTAGATGAGACATGTTGCTGAGTGAGAGAATGTCTCTGGGGGCTGAACACTCGCCTTTTATACTCTGCTGGGTACGTGAATCGATTCCTATTGGCTGATGCTTTTCCAACCTTGAATCACCGGACATTTATTGCCGATAAAACAAATCTTTAGCGCCAGGTTCCGCAATATTGATGAATCCAATCTTGCTGCACCAAACAACGACTTCAACACGATTCAGGGCCAAGATTCCACAATACAGATGCCCCTCAATCTTGGTGCATCATACAGCACGATTCAGCACAAGTTTTTAAAATGTGCACTCAATTTTTGGTACAATATTTTGGACCAAAATAATGTGACGAATCGACACTTATGTCGACTCGATCCCTCCTTTCCGGGCCAATATCCATTTACTGTGTCAATACCTTCATAACTTTGTAGCTCATTCAGCATGCAGCTTATTAAACTGCTGCAGATATTTGGCAAATTGGTAGGATATTACCATGGTGCAGCACGAAATGTCCTCTTCTCGTGCACACCCTCATGCACGGGTTGGGAAAGGTTCCATCGCAAATGTCTTTTTGAATTTTGGGCAGCGTATCCAGGGCCATGGCAAATAGTCCTAGATCAATTTTCTGTTGCTCCAAACCTCTTTGACCACCATTAAGCCCCTGTTGCCACGAGCCAGCTGACGAAACTTGCCCCTCATGCAAAAGGGCAGGTATTCCACGGACACACTCTTGGGTAACGGGTGGTGTACCAGATGAAGACGGGCATTCTCTTGGCTTTTGGACCGAAAATCTTGGGCTTGGAATTTAGCCCAGCATGATTCACGGTGATGCAAATTACTTTGGGATCGCTCCCATCCCTGGGAATCGTGGCAATGGACAATTGATGGGCACTGGCTTGCCATCGTGAGGAAACACGTTGACATGAGCAAAATAGGCTGGTTGACTCAGAGACAGACATATCTGAGAAAAAGCAGAATGATTCTAGCGGCTGACTGCTCACCTTATATATGCTCGAGGAGCGTGACGTCAGATGGCATCCCATTGACTAAAGCCTTTTCGTGAGAGTGCTGCACATTTCCAAAGCCCACTTCCACCATGAGCAAAAGGGACGTTGTCGTCTCAATGCATTTCCCAATCGTCCAACCACATCAACCATTTCATGTACACGTCTGCGACTGAGTACAGTCTGTAAAATCCAAAATATACGCATCCGTAGTTTGAGGTTGATGGACATCATAAACTCGGTGAGAGGGAGGACGACCCCTTGAAAGAATCTCAATTCGACACCTTTGTCCCGGGTAAGATCCAAATGACTCAAACACAATGACCGTTTTTCCAAACTACCGAGGAATGTGCACACCAAACTTGGTTTCAAAAATGATGGTATAAGGATAGTCTTGCTCGTAATACGTTACTCGATCCGGCCACCGACCCAGATTTCCAAACACAATAGTGGTGCGATGTGACACTGGTCACATAAACTTGTTACCGAAACCATTTATTTTTTACATACTCTTGTCTCCAAGCTTGGTGTATTTTTTCTGACAAAAAAAATGAGACTCCGTTTCAGGAAAAGATGAAATTTATTTACAAAAAATATTTTACATCAAAAATATATTTTACATCAAAAAATATTTACAATGTTTACAAAAAAATTAACATGCAAGAATAATTTCTGTATAGACAGATCCAACGGTTTAATCTTTTTTCACTTTTCAATCGGTGCATGATCAAATCCATGGGTGCTTTTGCTCTATGGCTAACCCTGTTTCAAAATGATACAAGAATGTGAGATGAGAGATCATTACCTTCGTCACACAGGGAAGGCACCGTGTCGAGCACCTGGGGTTCTGGGTATGAGCCGGAGGTACTTACTTTTTGTTGCGGGCAGTCTCCAGATAGGAAGACATGATTTGATCTATCGAAGAGTCATCCGTAAGGGTCGGCTCCAAAACTCGACCACAGGTAGATCTGATAAAAAAGAGTTGCCCAGGTGATTGAGGTGGCTCAGGTGTCACTTTGTATATGCAAAGGTGGAGGATCTGGTAAAAAGAGCTGCACAGGTGGTGGATCTGGTAAAAAGAGCGGCACATGGAAGTTGAGGTAAAATTTTTTGTGTCACTTGTATCTGCATAGGTGGATCTGAATCTGCATAGTTGTTGTCGTCAGTCTGGTGAATTTGGGATCTGCTCAGGTGTCGTCAGCTCAGTGGTCGTTAAACAAACCTTTACAGAGGAGTATTTCACCTACAGGTGGTGGTGTTTACAGGAGCCTCTGGAATAATCACGGGTTGAGGGAGAGGCCGAGGCATTTGTAGATCTGGCAATCAACACAGGAGCCACAGACGGTTTGATGACGGGTGTGATAAACACTGTGTTCCTCTAGGAGGAATCTCATGTTGTTCTTCCAAAGGTCGTTTGTTTGTCTCTGCGGGTACATGAGTCGAGGTAGGATGAGTGTAGCTTGTAGGCCTTTTTGATCGTACCGTTTAATTTTTCTAAAATTCCCAGGTTAAATCTTATTTCATGAGCTGGGGGAGAATGTTTTTGGGGATAATATATAAACTAAAACAGTCTTTTGAACCGTCAAGAAGATGTAACGGGTTCCAGCCGTGATCAAGTTAACCGTGTGGGGTTCCAACACCATTCGATGATAGAGCATCTGGTCAAATCTGGTCAAAAAAGCTCCTCCCTAACAAATTGGGATTGGTTCCGACTCCAGAGACTGGAAGAAGGAAAATCATAGATCAGCATGACGACGTTGGTCGTTTGAACAAAGTGAATCTCGCCGGATTTTACCATTCGGAAGTCAAAAGTAAAATTTTTTCACAAAAAACATGTTTTTATAAATGTACACCATCCTCCTGTCAGTGTTTTTAAAAGGTCTATCGGGATTTTCAAAAGTCCCTAGCACGCTTGAAATTATCCACGAGCGTCTTTTTTTGCTACCAATTGTGTTTACAAAACAACTCAAACACACGTTTAGTGTTGGGTTCCTGGTAAATGATGCAAGCACGGACTTGTCCCTGCCGAGCTGCATATTCCAATGCGTCTGGTTTCTCGGGCAGCGTCACGGTCATCATAGTCGTTGAAATGTGCTCGAGGAAGGTATCGATTTGGTCCATAGTTCTGGACTTATGTGAAGCGTCGAGACGAGTCTTCTTTTATACTTTCAAACAGGATGTGGGCGGAGCCATCAGATCACGTGTTTGAACCAATCATGAGTGAAATTGGGATTTATGGATTGATACAGAATAGCACACATGCCTTGCACTGCAATCGAACGATGACATATGGTTTGATTACAAAACGGACATTGACTCAGCTCATGTCCATTTGAATTTAAAAGCATGACAGGGGTTCGCTTGAATTTACTTGAGGAGTACCAACTCGCTTGGATTTCCTTAAATTTCTGTTTAGAATGTTGGTCGGTGACACAAATGGTACCGACATTGAGATGGTGTAAAAATTTAAACAGTTTGGACATTCCCAATCCACGACATACGAGACGACTTCTTTGGTCAGTGTGAAACCATTGTTCCTAATACACAGCGCGGCCACACCTTGGATGTGGAAAGAGACTTCATCATTAGCCTGGGAAGTGGGCATTAATTGCTGAGCATAAAGGGGGGTCTCCGAAACAGTCTGGATTTGAAATCATGCCTTCGATACGGGGGTCTGAAATCGGGTCTTGTATACATCCTGGGGTCTCGTGACCTTCTTTCCTCGTTCCGTCTTTCCTCCTTTCGTTTTTCCCTGGATCACGGAGAACGATGAAGGACTGAATCAACCTTCTTGACTTGGGCTTTCTTGACAGGTGGATCAGGCGATTTAGAAACAAGTGATGGCTTAGAATCCACGGGATCTTTCAACGGTGACTCGGGAAGCAAGTCCTTCAAAGGTGACTCGGGAACTGTAGATTATTCCATGGGTGGTAATGAATTTAGAAATCGCATCTTGAGATGGTTCATGCGATGGAGAAGCCACTGGAGTTGGTGGTAAAGGTGAGATAGGTGTTGGTACACTGAACATGTCAATAAAATCATCAATGTCTGGGGAATTCATTTTTGCAGGAATGAGTATCATGAGATGAGTGGGAGCTTTAAAGTCTACCGTCAAAAAATATTTTAATGCAAAAAAATTTTTTTTTTTTACTTTTAGAGGACAGTTTTAACTGTCCATTTAGTTTTTCATTTCAAATATTTTCACACAAAAAAACACAAAAAATATTTAGTCTCTTTATTTACAACTTTTTTGGTATTTATCAGTTTCCCCCTTTTCTCTTTTCCATGTTTCAACGACTCTATGCGCTTGAATGTTCAGCAGAATTGATTGAACCAACCTCTAATTACCGTCTGAGGGTCCCATTGCAAAATTTTACCCCATTTAATTCATTTCATGTCACAAAATGGTCCCCATTTGTTTCAAATCTCACCTAAAAACATGTTTTAACACTCGATTTCTTACCCATTATTGTGCCTGTTTAAAACGATGTCAGCAACTTATAGTGAAAAAAGTTAACATTACCTTATATGTATAGTATATATTTAATATAGAGTAGTATGAATGTAGCAAGTATGAAGAGAGAAAGTATCTTCTTTATTACTGCTTCTTATTTATTGTTGATATAGTCGGGAGTTTATAACATGAGAATCCCTCTTGTTTCTTTGTGGTGTAAAAATATTTTCCACAAAATTATTCTTTCCATTTCTGCCAACGTTGGCGAGAGGAGGGACCCAAAAAAATGGGAGAACGATTACTGGTCCCGAACTATGCTCCTTTTCAGTAATCATTCTCCCGTTTTCTAGCGCTCAGCATGGTGTTTATGGGTCTATCAACAATGCTCTGCAGATGGGACAGGTGTTGCGAATGTCCAAGTGTTGTAAAAGGCACTTTTTGTGAAACACATGTCCACACTGTGTTCTTTCTTGCTTGTGTATAGAAGTGAGGCAGATGGGGCATGCATCGGGCACTTGAAACACGGTATTGGGCCATTTCTGCCCATAAAACCCATCCAACACCATTTGAGCCAATTGAATCCAGGGGGCTAGAGTCTGTGGACCCTGCTCTGTCCAAGCCTTGGTCACCAAATTGTATAGTTTGGGCTTGAAGATTACAGTCCACACGGCTTGGATAAAGACTCCTTTTCCTTTCCTGGCCTCCTGTTCCAGGTAATCGTGGAAAAGGTCTGCAGGTTCCAGGTACGCATAAGAATCTAGCGAAAGAAAGTCCCGGAGGTCAAGATGTGGAAACAGCTGACGAATCTTTTCAACCAGTTCCACTGTGGATCCAAGAGCAATGATCTCGGAAGGTTTTAGGGTGTTTACATGGGATCGAAGCAGAACCATAAAATTGATGAAATCTCCAAGGTCTGCTCCTGGGTACAGTGAAAGATTTAGCGCAAAGACTTTGTCGTCTTCCATGTCTCATGAATAAAATGAAGCGACTGTCTTCTGGGCTTTACTTTCATAGTAGACAGAGGTGGAAGTGGCTTCTCATTGGCTTCTGATAAGAGACTGAATTGGATCAACCTTGACCAGAGAAGCTGTGTATTACTTTTAATGACCAGAGAAGCTGTGTATTGCATGGAATGATTAGAAAGCTCTAGATATGTTTCAACCTTGAACACATAAATATGTATTATTTTGAGAGAGAGTGTTGCGTGCAATAGTTTCCAACCTTGGCATAAAGAGGAGCCCCCAAAAATGGGAGAATGATTACTCAGTAATCATTCTCCCATTTATTGGGGGCTCAATACGGTGTCTAAGGTGCCATCAGTGGGTTGGGTGTTCTGCAGAGGGGGAGGTGCTGCTCACGTCCATGTGTAGTAGGAGGCAATGCAAGTGAAACGCATGACCAAAATGCGTCTTTTCTGGCCAGTGCATCGTGCTGAGGCAAATCGAACACGAGTCTGGCACTTTAAATACGCTATCGGGCCATTTCTACCCAAAACACCCGTCCAACACCGCTTGAGCCAATTGAGTCCAGGTGGTCAAGTTTTGAGCACCATATTGTCTCCAAGCTTTATACTCTCCAAACCGTATAATTTGGGTATGGCATATTGAGTCCACAGGGCTTGGATGAAGGCGCCTTTCCCTTTGGCGGCCTCTTGCTCCATATAAGCCCTATCCAGGTCAGCAGGCTCGAAATACGAATAAGACTCGAACCAAGGTACGTCGTGGGGCCCGTGGTCAGGTTGGACTTGTATCAGCAAATCAATAATGATCATGGCACCGATTTTTTCTAGTTTAATCACCTCGAAAGGTTTCAAACTATTTAAATTTGTCCGAAAATTCATCATAAAGCTGATGTATTCTCCAAGGTCTGCCTCTTGGTACAAGGCAAGATGTAGTGTGAAAGCTAAATCGGCCTCCATGTCTCAAGAGTAAAATGATGCGACTGGCTTCTGAGCACTGCTTTTATAGTACACAGAAGGAGGAAGTGACTGATAAGGCTTCCAAGTATGAAATGGGGGTATGAAAGACACACGTTTGAACAATTAATCATTTATTGACACCAATTTCATTTACATTTGTGGGTTGAATAATGTATCCATTATTACCCAATTTCATGAGAGGATGATTTCTAGGCACCCAAAAAACAATGTTTTTTGAAACAGTCTGTTGAACAGGATTCTCCGAGGGTTCCTGTTTGATGAAAAGTCTTTTATTGGCCTGTGGGTTTTTCATGCGCCTCTTTACGAAATCCAGGCGTTTGACATGAAGGTAGGGGAAAATTGTTAAATCGATTGTTAATGCTTTTAGATGAGATTTGAAATAAATGGGGACCATTTTGTGACATGAAATGAATTAAATGGGGTAAAATTTTGCAATGGGACCCTCAGACGGTAATTAAAGGTTGGTTCAATCAATTCTGCTGAACATTCAAGCGCATAGAGTCGTTGAAACATGGAAAAGAGAAAAGGGGGAAACTGATAAATACCAAAAAAGTTGTAAATAAAGAGACTAAATATTTTTTGTGTTTTTTTGTGTGAAAATATTTGAAATGAAAAACTAAATGGACAGTTAAAACTGTCCTCTAAAAGTAAAAAAAAAAATTATTTTTTTTGCATTAAAATATTTTTTGACGGTAGACTTTAAAGCTCCCACTCATCTCATGATACTCATTCCTGCAAAAATGAGTTCCCCAGACATTGATGATTTTATTGACATGTTCAGTGTACCAACACCTATCTCACCTTTACCACCAACTCCAATGGCTTCTCCATCCCATGTACCATCTCTAGATGCGATTTATGATTCGTTACAACCCATGTAACAATCTACAGTTCCCGAGTCACCTTTGAAAGATTTGCTTCTCGAGTAATCTTTCAAAGAACCCATGGAACAATCTAGAGTTCCCGAGTCACCTTTGAAAGATCCCGTGGATTCTAAGCCACCAATTGTTTCTAAATCACCTGATCCACCTGTCAAGAAAGCCCATGTCAAGAAGGTTAATTCAGTCCTTCATCGTTCTCCGCGATCCAGGGAAAGACGAAATGAGGAAAGACGGAACGAGGAACAAAGAAATGCGGAACGAAGGCCACGAGACCCCAGGATGTATACAAGACCCGATTTCAGACCCCCGTATCGAAGGCATGATTTCTAACCCAGAGTGTTTCGGAGACCCCTTTATGCACAGCAATTAATGCCCATTTCCCAAAAAAATGTCCAAGTCTTTTTCTACAGTCAAGGTTGGGCCATGCTGTGTATTAGGAACAATGGTTTCACGCTGACCAAAGGAGTCGTTTCGTATGCCATGGATCCGGAATATCCAAACGAAATGTTTAAATTTTTACACTATTTCAATGTCGGTACCATTTGTGTCACCGACCAACATTCTAAAAAAATTAAGGAAATCCAAGCAAGTTGGAGCTCCTCAAGTCAATTCAAGCGAGCCTTAAGTAAATTCAAATGGACGTGAGCTGGGTCAATGTCCGTTTTGTAATAAGACAATATGTCATCGTTGGATTGCAGTGCAAGGCATGTGTCCTATTCTGTATCAATCCATAAATCCCATTTTCAATCATGATTGGTTCAAACACTCGTGATCTGATGGCTCCTCCCACATCCTGTTTGAAAGTATAAAAGAAGACTCGTTTCGACGCTTCACATCAGTCCAGCACGATGGACCAAATAAATACCATCCTCGAGCACATTTCAACGACCGTGATGCCCTTGATGCTGCCCGAGAAACCAGACGCATTGGAATATGCAGCTCGGCATGGACAAGTCCGTGCTTGCATTATTTACCAGGAACCCAACACGAAACGTGTTTTTGTCTTGTTTAGTAAAGCCAATTGGTGCCAAAAAAAGACGCGGTGTATAATTTCAAGCGTGCCATCATGGAGGTGAAGCATGTGAACGAATTCAGGCCCGACGATGACTTTTGAGAGAAAATCTCCATTGACTTTTGAGAAATCCCGATAGACCCCTTAAAAACTTCGACAAGAGGATGGTGAACATTTATAAAAACCTGTTTTTTGTGAAAAAAATTTTAACTTTGGATTCCGAATGGTAAAATCCGAAGAGATTCCCCTTATTCAAACGACTAACGTCCCCCTGCTTATCTATGATTTTCCTTCTTCTAGTCTCTGGTGTCGAGCCAATCCCAATTTGTTTAGGAGGAGCTTTGAACCATTTGATCAGATGCTCAATCATCGAATGGTGTTGGAACCCCACATGGTGTACCCGATCTCGGCTGGAACCCGTTACATCTTAGTGACGGTTCAAAAGACTGTTTTTAGTTTAGATATTATCCCCAAAAACATTCTCCCCCAGCTCATGGAGAATGGATTTAACCTGGGGGATTTTAGAAAAATTAAACGGTACGATCAAAAGGCCTACAAGCTACCTCTTCCTACCTCGGCTCATGTACCCGCAGAGACAAACAAACGACATTTGGAAGAACAGTCTGAGACTTCCTCCTAGAGGAACACAGTGTTTATCACACCCGTCATCATACCGTCTGTGGCTCCTGTGTAGATTGCCAGATCTACAAATGCCTCGGCCTCCCCTCAACCCGTGATTATTCCAGAGGCTCCTGTAAAGATACCACCTGAGCAGATACCATCTGTACAGATACTAGTGACACCTGAGCTGACGACACCACCTGAGCAGATCCCAAATCCACATGAGCTGACGACAACAACTATGCAGATTCCAGATCCACCTATGCAGATACAAGTGATACCAGAGCCACCTCAATCACCTGTGCAGCTCTTTTTATCAGATCTACCTGTGGTCGAGATTTTGGAGCCGATCTTTACGGACGACTCTTCAATAGATCAAATCATGTCTTCCTATATGGAGACTGCTCGCAACAAGGGAGTCAAGTACCCCCGGCTCATACCCAAGAACCCCAGGTGCTTGACACGGTGCTTTCGCGGTTTGACGAGAGTAATGAACTCATCTCATTCTTGTATCATTTTGAAACAGGGTTAGCCATAGAGCAAAAAGAAACACCCATGGATTTGATCATGCACCGATTGAAAAAGAAAGTGAAAAAAGATTAAACCGTTGGATCTGTCTATACGCAATTATTCTTGCATGTAATTTTTTTTTTGTAAATATTGTAAATATTTTTTGATGTAAATATATTTTTGATGTAAATATTTTTTGTAAATAAATTTCATTTTTGCCTGAAACAGGTCTCATTTTTTTGTCCAGAAAAAATACCAAGCTTGGAGACAAGAGTATGTAAAAAATAAATGGTTTCGGTAACAAGTTTATGTGACCAGTGTCGACATCGCACCACTATTGTTTTTGGAAATCTGGGTCAGTGTCCGGAACGAGTCACGTATTACGAGCAAGACTATCCTTATACCATCATTTTTGAAACCAAATTTGGTGTGCACATTCCTCGGTAGTTTGGAAAAACGGTCATTGTGTTTACGAGTCATTTGGATCTTACCTGGGACAAAGGTGTCGAGTTGAGATTCTTTCAAGGGGGTCGTCCTCCCTCTCACCGAGTTTATGATGTCCATCAACCTCAAACTACGGATGCGTATATTTTGGATTTTACAGACTGTACTCCAGTCGCAGACGTGTACATGAAATGTGGTTGATGTGGTTGGACGATTGGGAAATGCATTGAGACGACAGCGTCCCTTTGCTCATGGTGGAAGTGGGCTTTGGAAATGTGCAGCACTCTCACGAAAAGGCTTTAGTCAATGGGATGCCATCTGACGTCACGCTCTTCGAGCATATATTAGGTGAGCAGTCAGCCGCTAGAATCATTCTGCTTTTCTCAGATATGTCTGTCTCGAGTCAACCAGCCTATTTTGCTCAGACGTACGTGTTTCATCACGATGGCAAGCCAGTGCCCATCGAATTGTCCATTGCCACGATTCCCAGGGATGGGAGCGATCCCAAAGTAATTTGCATCACCGTGAATCATGCTGGGCTAACTTCCAAGCCCAAAGATTTTCGATCCAACAGCCAAGAGAATGCCCGTCTTCGTCTGGTACACCACCCGTTACCCAAGAGTGTGCCCGTGGAATACCTGCCCTTTTGTGTGAGGGGCAAGTTTAGTCAGCTGGCCCGAGGCAACAGGGGCCTCATCGTCGTCAAAGGATCGGACCAGTGGAGAATTTTTGAAAAGCCTGGACTTTTTACCATCAACCTGGAACTGCTGCCCTTTTCCCGGGATTTGAATGGCCGCACCCTGTCTGACCACCTGCACGATGACGTGCACGAGGACTAAGATATTTCCGAAGGCACCATGGTGAAATCCTACCGATTTGGGTGATACCTTTAGCATTTTAACAAGTTGCAAGCTGAATGCAAAAAACAGACTGCCCATCTAATAAGTGAGTGAAAAAAAATTTTACCGAAAAAAGAATGAAAATTTTTCTCTTACCCCGTAAAAAAAAATATTTATGGGAGAAATCTGAGCAATTTTGTTGTTCGTAATACTATGCTCTCAGGAGAACTTTGAGGGATAATTGAATCGAGACCCTGCATTCAACTTTGGGATAAGACTAAGGTGAAAAATACACAATATATATATATAGTCATACAAAAAAGCCGTTAAAACTCCTATTTTTGATTGAAATCTTGAATGGAAGTTTTGGATAAAAAGTAGGTGAAAAGTGTACAATATTCATATAAAAACCGTTTAAAATGAAAAGGTGGGAATAAAACAACAAAAATATGATGTTGAGATGGTGATTCATTTCAAACGAGATGGTTTTCACTTTAAATGAGAGGGTTTTAAACGAGATGGTTTTCAATTTAAAGGAGATGGTTTTCATGATTAATTTCAAATGAGATGGTTTCAAAAAAGGTCGTTTTCATTTCAAATTAGGTCGTTTTCCATTTGCAATCATTTTTTGAAAGGGTCACGTCGCTCAACTATTTTTTCGACGGACTGTAAATAGTCAATCCTGCTTTGTTGTAGTCTGAAGAATCGATCACAACAATCTTAGATGAAGGCGTGTAATTTCTCGAGTGCAATGGTATGCACCTTGATTCAATGTATGTCTATCACGTATAATTTCTGCTAGTCGCCACGTAACGTTATCCAAATTTACTTCACGCTTGAACTACTGATTATGTTTACATTCCTCTAATTGCCATCCCGCTTACTCTAACTACTGATATTTAAAAGCTTTCTAATTTGCATCTTTCTTTCACACTTCACTTCTTGGGTTTGGTTGGAAAAGAGTTACCATTGATTCTGGCTCCAAAGAACCCAAAGGAGATGTTAAAGAAAAGACGCGTGAGCCCGTCACAACCTACATAAAATGTTTGTAATTTTTTTCCATCCTATAGAAATAATTAAGTTACTCATCACAAATTTTAAGATAACATTCATATTTATGGGAAATCCTGATGTTTTCAATCTTTGAAAAATTGAAATCCAGAAAATACTTAATCATATCTTCCTACTTAAATAATTTAGAAATGTGTATTGGCACTTACTTTTTACTTGAATAATCAGACATCTAAGTATCTTTTAATTCCAGATATTATGCACATGACACATCACCAAATCAGTATATTATTGTAACTTGGAATTAATATTACACACTATGGCTACAGAAATAGTACCACTACGTTTGTATAAATACTCGATGCTCGTCGGCGCCACTCTTGTGATAGTCTATTAATTATCAATTTCCGCGTATTCGGCGTTAGGGCGGAAGAAAAAAAAGCAAATTGCCTTTGCTCTCAAAAATGAAAATAAATTTTATATAGTATTTCGGGTGTTTTTTATTTGTATATTTTTACCGGTTTATTATTTATTACTATTTCTATAGTAAGAATCTTTTGCTGCTTGTTATCTTCAATGGGGAACGGGGGCTCCTAGATGCCAGGGGCCTTGGGCTGCAGCCCATACAAAGATCCGGCCTTAGTGCTGTATCTAGGAGGTGCTGGTAGAGTCGGAATGTCCTCACGAATGCTTTCTTCGTCTTGTATGTTATGGCCTTCCCCCCTTCCTTCAAGCAAAGCGAAGCAGATGTTCCTTTTATGACCCCTATATTTCTCCGAAAGATCAGAGGGAGGGAGGTCTTTGATTATTCATAGTCACACTAAAAGATCACACAGAAGTCAAGGCTATAAAGAAAGATTTGCTTTTACTTTTTTTCTTATAAAGTTTGAACTGGTCCAGTTTTTCGATGAGAATTTATTTTATTATGTGTCAACACTCTGATATACACCCCTTATAATTCTAACTAATTAAATGGGAATACAGGTTTATCGTGGTCATGTAATGTCAAGTACATTATCAATACGTTTGAAACAAATTTTGTTACATAATGTGTGTGTTGCATTTTTTTCTTTTTCTTAACTAAATTACCATAAAAATAAATCTCAACCTATAATATAGCTTCTTGTAGATATAATCCACCATTACAATATAGATAATAGAATAATCGGAAAATTTTGAAATAAAGAAAATAATTTTCGGTTTTTTCGGTCAAACTACTGAAAATGGGCTTTTGCCAAATTTAATACATTCGCATACAATTGAAATTGAGGCTCCACATATCCACGAATCCAATGTTTCCGTGTTATTTTTTTAACAACTAATATCACAACTTTTCAACAATGCATTATTTTCTAATTGTAAGCTATGTTTTAGATTGTCTCATTTCAAAACTATTTATCAAAATAACAAATGTACTGGAATATGTGATTAAAAAAATAATGTAATTTTTGCTTTAAGCGTACAAAATTTGTTAAAAGTGATGTTTTACCAGTTCTAGTTTCATATAGGTTATTCTCATTTTGGATGATATTTGGTTATCTGTAAGCTTCTTTACAAAGTTTCAGTTTACTTATATTTTTGTATGATGCAATTATTAATGAAAACTAATGTTTTTTTTTATTTTAACAAAAAAGTTATAGTTGCGATTTGATAAAAATTATTTGTGTCATCCCACATTTTGTGATATTCAATGCTGTACCGGAATCTTTTACTCATTTTGCATGTGTGTTTGTAATTCAGTTGTTATACGTCAATATGAACTAGAATTGATACAATTGACTGTATTTAACAATGAATGAGAAGTAATTGATCTACGCTAGAGGATTGAACATTATCTTTAACTCAAAAGTATTTTTTTCCTAACTTCAGAATTTATTAAAATGAACACGGAAGAATAAAAAAAAAATAGAAGTAATACAATAAAATGGTAGAAAAACAATTTTCAAAGCATATGTATGTTATGAAGATTTACGAAGCAGAAAAAAATAACATTTACTCACTCTTTTCTTCCCCCCGATAATCATTAAGAATCACGCTCTTTTATAACTGTCTAAAAAATTGGGGGAGGAGAGTGGAACGAAATAATTAAATGAAACAGGAATTTAAGTATGATGCCCATTTCTGTAAAAAGTGTGTATCATAAAGGTAAAATGTGCTTTAAAACTTTAGGGACATGCTTAGAAATAAAATTTCAGTTTTGTAATTAGATACATTTCTACGGATAAACTCTATTTAAATTATTTAAAATTGGGAAGGATATAAATTTTTTTAATTCTTTCCAATTAATTAAATTAATTGGAAAGGATTGAAAAATTAGTTTATAGGAAAATCTTGTAAAAGAATTCTGACCGTTTTTTTTTAAAAAAATTAAAACATATGCTTTGTATTTTTAATGACGTATGATTTTTAACACAGAGAAATACATTCCTTTTTATTTAAAATAATTTACTGTGAAGAAACTGTGTGGAATTCTAGTTTCTATTGTCGCTAAGGTCAAAAATATTTCAACAAACCTCTTCGCTTATTTTATACACATTTAAATAAGTTTTTTTTTAAAAAAAAAAACGGCATTTAATATAGTTATTTTAGAAAGGGAGATCATAAGAGAGTATCGTATGGCTTTTTTTTTCTTATGTGTGTGTAGAAAAAGAATTCTTACATTTTAAATTTTTATCTTTCTTTTTAATGAAAAAAATTGCAAATTAGGAATACCTTGTAGAATTTAGGCCTTTTATTCCGTTTAATTAAAAACAATAACACAGGCAGTATGTAAATAAATTTTTGTCTTGCTCAAACTGAAATTTCATTTGGTAAAAAAAAAATGAATAGCTTACTCAAATATGTAAGAATATGCATTTAGCAGTAATATGTAATGAAATCCTTTTTTAGTTACCTTATTTGGCAAAAATTTAGTTACGAATTTTTTTTGAGTAGCGCGAGTTTACACATTATATACATACATACATGATTAACTATGGTAGAGTATACTAATTTCTGTTTGAAAAATGAGTTTAATTTATAATCTGATTTAGCTTTTATATATAACTATGACAAAAAAAATATTGTTCCTAGTTAATTTTGGAAGTCTGCTCTTTAATTTTTATACAGAGAAAGTTTAATATGTAGTCATAAAATATTAAGTTTTTAAAAATTTTCCGTTTATTATAAAAACAAAAAATATCTAGCCCACAAATGTCTGAGTTCGATTCTAAAGACTGTCAGAAATCTGTCGAGAAAACGTCATCCCGTTGGTGTGGTGTGGTAGTTAGGAGAGGGGTGCCAGCTTGTCGTCCACGTCACTTGACCATCAATATAAAAGCCCTCATGAACGTGCGACGTTTTTAACTATCCTTCAACTCAGAGTGAATATATAAACATATTGAATTGCGTGTTAATAAAATAAGTATTTAGGATTACGTAGAGATTAAACTGTAATTTGATGACCCGCAGAATGAGCGAAGGAAATAACCGATTTAATAAAAAATCTAATCAATGAATATTCATTAGCACAATGTATCAAAAATTATAATCAAAAATCGTATTTTGTAGAACAGAAAAATTTAATACGAAAATAAGCATTTCAAATCACTATATATATATATATATATATATATATATATATATATATATATATATATATATATATATATATATGTGTGTGTAAGGATAATTAAATTAGATTAAAAATTAAATTCCCTATCTAGCACTTGACTCATCTTTCTCAGTTCCCATATTCAAGTATCAAACTAATCACCCATTTATTTCTTCCCAACATATGGCCTAGCCAATAAACATGTCTAATTCCAGATCGTTAGATTTAATAGTCAACATATGTCAGCATTAACTTGCAAGCACCATCTTCAAAGCAGCGATACTTACCATATGTTTTTCAAGTGTTATCCACTTGAAACCACCACCATGGCGTGTTTTTTACTCCCTGCTCTTAGTGGCAGAACAAATGCAGAAGTGATCGAATAAAGGTCTTCCTTTTTAAAACTTTAATCTGATTCTGTCTTCAAAATCATGACAGAATTAAAGACGGCAGGATTTACTTGCTAATATAGTTCGAAATGTTTAACTTAAATCAGTTCTTAAAGTTAAAGAATTTAAAAAAAAAAACGAGCGCAAATTATGCCAGCTATCGAAATAAATGCTGCGAATAACGATTACGGGACTCCGACAAACGATATTTCTCTCTTTGCTGAGGACGTCAGATTGCCGGAATAAAAAATAGTACGGAAAAAGAAAAGCGCTAGTAATCCCCGGAAGAACATCGCTCTTAACACAGAGAAGAATGCAGTGTTTACCGCCGAACGTTATTTCTTCCGTTGCTGAAGAGACCAACAAGTTTGCCATGAAAGAACCAACTTTCGAATGGCGAAAAAAAAACAATAAGAGAAGCGTGCATTCCCCAACTCAGTGATGAAAGACGTCAATCCCTTCCGCCAGAACAATAATAATAAATAAAATATGTTCTTCTCCGAATGGTATTGTGATTTAGTTCCAGTGACACAATGATGGAAAAACCAACAGTACCAGAAAAAAAATCTTTTTCGCCGGAAAATCTGCACGGTAATACTGTGAAATAGTGAAGCAACAACATCAAAAAATAAATAAATAAATAAAATTTTACTCGTGAAATAACGTGACAACAGCATCTGGATTACCGTTCACCAAGGGTTTCTGGCGTTGCAAAGTGGAGGTCAGTTAAATGGTATATTTCCAATTTTAGTAACATTGAAGAACTGAGTTTTGCTGAACAGAACTTTAAGAAAAAGAATAATATATGATATGATATGGTATTTAATTTTTATAATACAGTTGTGTTATAAATGAGATATTTTCTTTACATTTTAATTGAGAAAACAAAGTATATAGGTTTAGTCATACAAAAATTTGAGAAATTTTAATATACTTCTCATAATTTTATCTTAAGATGTCGAATGAGTTAAGAGTTATGATAGAAATTGGTGTTTTAAAGTGAAAGATATAAATTAAGTTTTTAGAAAAATGACTAATGAGAGAACTAATACTAGAGATATTGATTTTTATAAGTAACAAAAGTAAAATCAAGTTGTATTCTTTTTTCTCCATTGAATTCAATTGTTTTGTTAATTATTTTATTCAGCAGTAATCTTATTGCATGTCATTTAATTTTTTTTTATTTTGAAATTGTGTGTTTTGATATACCGGTCATATATCAGGATTCACTATTTCTCGAAATTTTCCTTATCTAAAATTAAAATTAATTTAGTAACTTGAAGCTTATTTTTGGATATTATACAGTGGATAAGGGAGAATGCAATCATTGTAATTTTGTATATGTCTCGAAACATTAAGAGGGCAAACTTGTTTAGTTTGATATGTACACCTCTCATTGTTTCTTATCAGCATCCCTGAACATCTGTGAGTTGATGACGCAGATTTCTCAGAGAGATGTGTCCAAAATTAAGTAAGGTGATACAGTTTATATTAGTGAATGTGTGATGTAAGAGAAACTCAAGAAATTTTGTCTATGAAACGAATTTTTAGAAGGTTACGGAAAGATTCAAAATATTGTATGCGATATTTTTAAGTTACAATGAATATTGAGAAAAATTTCATAAATACTAAAAGTGATTATTGAAGTGAGTCCACTTTTCCGACTCAAAATAATAAAAAAGAGCTCTTATATTCTTATAATTCTTATATTCCTATATTCTTATAATTTTTACATTTTATAACGCATATAAAATAAAATATTGTTTGTGTTGAATAGTGCATGTATAAGTTGTGTGTTGTACACTGTTTTCATATTATTAATAATTTCATTTTATTGGTGTCTATGTTTTTTTATCTTTTTAAAAATGTATTTCATATATGCAAAATTTAGTGTATCAATCTGGACAGTGTGTATCTGCTGGACAATTTTTCTGGATGTCGAATAGATTTAAACAAGCTAATCTTCAATTATATGTATGGAAATTCAATTTTATCAATTAATTGTCATTATTGTGTTTGTTGTTATAGTTTCGTTTATTATATTGCATTTTGATTTTAGTATTACTATTGCTTAAATATTTCTACTGTGTTTAATTTGTCTTTCTAAATAATGTTATGTATTGTTTTGTGTTTATTGAAAATTGATTAAGTCTGTAAATAGAGAAAAAAACCACGCCATGACTCCCTTTTAAAATTGGGGGGCAAATGTAAGGATAATTAAATTATATTAAAAATTAAATTCCCTATCTAGCACTTGACTCATCTTTCTCCGTTCCCATCTTCAAGTATCAAACTAATCACCCATTTATTTCTTCCCAACATATGGCCTAGCCAATAAACATGTCTAATTCCAGATCGTTAGATTTAATAGTCAACATATGTCAGCATTAACTTGCAAGCACCATCTTCAAAGCAGCGATACTTACCATATGTTTTTCAAGTGTTGTCGACTTGAAACCACCACCATGGCGTGTTTTTGACTCTCTGCTCTTAGTGGCAGAACAGATGCAGAAGTGATCGAATAAAGGTCTTCCTTTTATAAAAACTTTAATCTGATTCTGTCTTCAAAATCATGACATATATATATATATATATATATATAACTTTATATATATATATATATATATACATATATATATAACTTTTTATATATATATATATACATATATATAACTTTTATATATATATATATATATATATATAACTTTATATATATATATATATATACATATATATAACTTTATATATACACTGCTGGACAATTGCTGAGGACGGATAACACTATCATCCATAGCAACCACAAAATGAAAGGAAGCAAAATGTGGAAAATTAGAATAAGTGCGGGATATTTGTAAGAAGAAGTATGAGTATGCAAATTTTTTTCCCCACGTCTGTTCATCACGTGATAGCGTTCATAAGAGCTTTAAAGGTTTTGACGCGTGTGGACGTGGTTTGTTTCAAGTCAAAGTTTTACAGGAAAGATTTAATAGACGAACTTAAAATTTTTAGCATGTCTTCCCGACATCACATAGATGATTTTATGCGTGGCCGAATTATTGTAAAGATCGAAGAAAAGCGAAAAATAACAGATGTTGCCAGGGAGTTCGACATCGCTCACAGCATTGTTTCACGGCTGTGGAAGTCATTTAAAACTACTGGAATGTGTAGTAGACGGCACGGGGGAGGTCGTGTTAGAAGTATGACGCCTGCAGATTTATCGTCCTATCAGCAAAAAGGAACAGGCGCACCAAAGCTCAGCAGGTGGCAAATCAGTTTCTTGCTGCCTCAGGAAAGCAAATCTCCCGAAAAACTGTTGCCAGACGTTTGAGGGGAGGAGGACTATACGCACGCAGACCTGTTGTGTGGGTCCCATTGACCAGACAGCACCGTACTGCCCGTTTGCAATGGTGTTGTGAGCATCACAATTGGACTGAACAGGACTGGGCATGTGTACTATTCTCAGATGAGTAGGTTCAGTCTGTCATCGGATTGTAGACGCCAACTGATCTGGCGCGAGTGGTACTGCTTATCGTCCAGAAAATATCCAGGAAAAGGACCGATATCCGACATGCAGTATCATGGTGTGGGCCGGCATCATGATCAATGGCCGCACGCGCCTACATGTGGTTGCGAATGGGACTATGACAGGCCATTGATACATTGATGAAGTTCTACTTCCTCATGTTCGTCTTTTCCGTGGTGCTGTCGGTGATAAATTTGTTTTTATGGACGACAACGCAACATGTCATCGAACACTCGCTGTTCAGGATTGTCTAGACAGCGAGGGTATTCAACGTCTCGTATGACCAGCGCGTTCTCCAGATCTAAACCCCATTGAAAATGTCTGGGATGCTTTGGGGAGGCAAGTTGCTGGTCGAAACTAACCTCCGACGAACAAGAGCACCCTCATCCGTGCACTCACAAAGGAATGGGATAAATTGCCTCAACAGCTGCTGCATAATGTTGTGCAAAGTATGGTACGACGTGTGGAATGTTGCATCACACTCCACGGTGGACATATCCAGTACTGATACCTTTCTTTAAGGTGCCTGCTGACTTTTAGATGCATTGTTCCATTTCTCCGTACGCAGATCAAATGAACTTTTTTTTTTTCTTTCAGATGTTTCACAGCTTTTGTACTTTCCAGAACAATAAATATTCTTTATTCTAATGTCTGAACAGTGTGGCAACTATATTTTATCCTACTAGGCCTCATGTCTCGCTTAATGTTATGCTACATAGCAATTTGTGATCCATCCTTAGCAATTGTCCAACAGTGTATATATATATACATATATATAACTTTATATATATATATATATAACTTTATATATGTATATACTATATATATATATATATACTTTATATATATATATATATAACTATATATATATATATAACTTTATATATATATATATATATATATATTATATATATATATATATATATAACTTTATATATATATATATATATATATAAACTATTATATATATATATATATATATATATAATATAACTTTATATATATATATATATATTATATATATATAACTTTATATATATAACTTTATATATATATATATATATATATATATAACTATATACATACTAGCTGTACCCTGCCACGCGTTGCTGTGG
>BMAU01004799.1:0-55100 GCA_019973935.1 Trichonephila clavipes | reverse complement strand
CTCTCTACGAAGGAGAGATGAATAACCAATAATCAACAAACTGAAAAAAAAGATAAACCAGACATACGATTTTAGAAAGGATGCATTAGAAATTATAAAAAATATATAATAGAATTTAATATATAAAAATATTAATGCTACAGTATTATAAACATTGTGAACTTAGGACAGCTCTTATATATAAAATAATTAATTTAAAAGTTGAGTTGTACATGTATTGGGCCAGCCAACTTGTCCCTTTTCTTTTAATAATTCTGAGTAAAACCCAATTGAAAATAATTAATGGGCTATCTGACTCCATTACCAGAAAAAAGTTAACTTATCCAAAAATTGCATTCAAAAATGCAGAGTCTGAGTACAATAAAGAAGTTATTGCTTATTGATGAAATTTCAACTTATTGCTTAAAAATGAAATATGGAAGCATGGAAATGCCCGAACAGTAGCATTTAGCAAAATTATTAAAATATGAGAAATGAAAAAAATTTAAAAGTAATAAAGAATATATAATATACCCCAACTTATAATTAAACATTCCCTAAAAACGGCATCCTGCAGCGCAAACAAGTGAACGGAATGCAACGAAATTTTTACATGGACTATACGCGGGATGCGCCAACACCTCCCCTAGATACAAGGCCTGGCTACTGAAATGAGAGGCTTGTGACGTCATATATAGTAGGTATAGAAATCCCGCCTGATTAGAAGTTCACTTTACTCGCCTTCGCCATTTTGTTAATGCTCCTGTACAGTTCGCAGCCTTCTACATTTTTTGCAGATTTTCAATTTATTTGTGAAGATTTTGGATAAAACCATAAAAAAATGAGTTGAACCAAATTGCAATAGCAATTATAAAGATACTGGGACACGACCAATGTTTGGATTCCCAAAGGAAAACTTTCTTCGAAATAAATGGATACTAGCCATTTCAAGAAAAGATTTTACTCCATCAAAGTATTCGAAAGTAAGTTTTTAATTTTTTACTCTATTTATGGAAATTGTAATAATATCTTTATTTTAAAAGTCTACAAATAACTGTATTAGGTTGTTCAATAAGATCTTTGAAAATGTACTCATTTCTTTTTCTTCATGTGAGTTACTTAAACATTGGCAATTCATTTTTATTTATCTTTAATGATAAAGGTGTTTTGTTTATGAAATAAATATTTTGTAGCCCTAATAAAATTTATGTTTTTAAAAATGAGCCCAAACAAGCATTGTTAATGAGACAAAAACTGTCTAGTGTTTTTGCTATTGCTGCTTTATTTTTGTGTCGTTTACCAAATACCTTTTCGTAGAATCAACGAAAGTACCTTAAGTATTAATAGTTTGTTAGCAAAGAAAATCCATTATGATATACAGCTGGCAGTTAACGTAAATATGGACATAAGCAACCATTTATTGTATATATTGTATATTAATATGATGTGAGATACAAAATGCAAAACACATTCAGAACAACAACAACAAGAAAACTAGCTGATTTTTAAACTATTAGGATGACTTTAAAAGTAAGAAAAAATAAAGCTGAAAACAGATTAACCTGACTCAGCGTTAACCTCACAAGTCGTTAACTTCATTTAAAAATCAAATTATCAGAGAAATTTTTGTTAATTCTAACAAATATTTTGTGTTGATGCAAAACAATATATATATATATATATATATATATATATATATATTTTAATTTTATAGGTTTGTTAATTACACTTTTCTGATGATGCAATATGAAGATACACCAAAGCTTACAATGAAAAAGACTGGAGAGAAGATATGTGTGCCCTTAAAGGGTTTCAGACTACAAAATTTTGCTGTGCCAACTATTTTTATACAGATTTCCCAACATATCTTTCTAACTGGAAATCCTGCTCGTGAATGTCCTGAGCAGAGACTGCAAAAGATTAGAAAATGAGCACTTACAACGCTTAATTCAAGCAAGCATTATTTCCAAGGAAGAATTCGAAAAAAAAAAAAGAAATCATTTACATCGTTTCCAGTATTAGTAGAGTGTTTAAATGCAGAGGAGCTTCAGGACATATGGACTGTAATTTTTAAAAAGTATCTAGTAATAATTATGATGTTAGACTCAATATATCCTGTTATTAAAGCATCAGTGATTATAAATAAAGAGACATTTAACAATTCACATAGGTCAAACAAAAATAGATCAACTTGGTAAGTACAAATTTCCTTTAAAAATTAATAATACTATTGTTGTAAATTAAATATTACACGAACTGGCTCTCAGAATAGAAATGAAAAGCTCCCATGATTTTCCTACAGCATTCGGTTTTTATTGTTAATCATTTAGAAAGTATGTTTTCAGATTTAGATGATGATAAAAAAATTGCACTCCATTTCTTAATTGACCAACTCAAGTTTTTAACTAGTAACAAGCTTTCTTTTATATATTCCTCTGAAATGATGGGGTTTTTTTGTATATTACAATCCACATCACCTCAGGCTTATACATTTTTAAGAAATTCAGGATATCACAATATTCCCCATCCCAGAACTTTGCGCAAAAAATTTGTACATCTTTAAAAACTAACCCTCAAACAGAACAATCAAATGAAAACTTTCTAGCATACATGAAAAAAAAAAAATCTAAATCCTAAATCTATCCTAAAATCTGTTGACAAAGCTGTCATACTGATGCTTGACGAAATCCATTTAAAGCCATATTTAGATTTAAAAGGGGTTATATTCTAAGGGATGGCACATAACAGTGAACAAGCTGCTACTTCACAGCATATGTGTTAATGATTCAAAGTCTTCTTTCTCCTCTTAAAGCAGTAGTACATATAACGCCAGTGAAAAAAATCGATGGAGAAAAATTGTTTGATGTTGTTAAATAAACTATTGTATAGCTTGATGGTATAGGATTCAAAGTTATAGGTGTAGTTTCTGACAGTAATTCTATAAATCGAAAAGCAATATGTCACACTTTTCTTTTCCTCCCAAATTGAGCATTGTATATTCACATCCTTCTGATTCTTCGAATCCTTTATTTTTGTTATTGATTCAGTGCACATTTTTAGATGCATTCGTAACAGTTGGATTAATCAAAAAATGCAGGCCAATGTTTTTATTTTCAGATTTTGAAGATCATAATAAGTATCCATTATTAGAAGCAAATTTCTCTACACCTAAACAACTATATGACATAGAAAGTAATAATTTAGTAAAGTTTGCTTATGGTTTAACTTTGAAGGCTTTATGTCCTACAAATCTTGAAAAAAAATGTGAAACTTGTGCTTAAGATATTTAATAATTGTTATTCAGGGGCTTCAACTATTAGGAGAGAACTATAAACTATTTAGTTATGAAACATCAATTTTTATTTCTTTAAATTGTACATGGTGGAAAATAGTTAATGTTAAAATTCCTTTAAAGGGACAATATTTGCTTGATCCTTATCAGCAACCGATTACTTTATCTCCAGACAACCAAACATGTGAATTCTTGCATAAAATTTTGTCATGGTTAGACTCGTGGAAGAGAAAAAAAAAAAAAAATTGTACTTCTGACACCCTCACTCATCTCGCTTTTATTCATACCACATACGCTTTACTTGAAATGCCAAAATATTGCACTAACGAATTAAAATTTCAATATTTTCTTCCCTGAAAATTTAAATAGATGCATTAATTAGAAAGTCGTTTTGGGGGAATATAGAACACTTTCAGGTTCTCAATATTTAATATCAATTCGACAGATTTATGAAGTAGAAGCTAAACTAAGAATGCAAAATTTTTACCTCCAACTTTGGTTTCAAACACATATGGCCTGCTTAAGTTAAAAGACATTCATTTGGAAGATTCGTGTAATGAAAATCCTTTAGAGTCATCAGTATTGCATAATTTTAATATTACACTATCTGAAAACGATTTTTGTGATGCTCAGCCGTATCTACCTGTTTTAACATATTTAGCTGGTGTTTGTGCTAGAGCAGCACTTAAAAAATTAAAATGCGACTTTTGTTCCAAATCACTTGTTCTTAATAAATCTTTTGAACTAAATTCTATGATTTAATATGTAACTTAGACAGAGGAAGTTTATTGTGCCCCTTCTCCAGATGTTGTCACAGCAGTGCTCTAGAACTATAAAATAGTTCAGAAACTTCTTTCTAATTATTATGAAAATATGTTCCTTAAACAAAATAATCAACGTCAAATTGCCTCAGAAATATCGATTAGCTTGATAAATTCAGTGAATTTATGCATGTACTATGCATGGTACCAATAAAGTTTTATAACATATTTAATTCACATTTGCAACAATGTATGGCTGCTTTTGGAAGAAAAAGTACCAAAGATTTAAAGAAAGAAAAGTAACTGTGACAACAGTAAATAAATTGTATAATCTATTTTTTATGTATGTATTTATTTTTCCTGTATATATCTATAAGTATATAGTACATATTTTTGTCTAAAAATATATTTGAAATTTATTCAATAATTCTTAATGCTGTGATTGTATTTGATACCAATAAAGCTACTGTTTTTAAATTTGTTTGTCTTTTTTTTTTTTTTTTTTTTTTTTGCTTTGAAAAAATACCTACTTTATTAGCTAAATGAATTACATTTTCTCTCTACATATATATTTATTTTAGGTATATATCTATGCTTTAATATATGTACAATTTATCTAAAATATATATTTTTTTAAACTTATTTTACGATAACCTGTTATATTGTTATTAAATGGGAACATTTTATTTTTTGGTAATTTTTATTGCTGCTATTGAAGAGAGTGAAGAATTTTTGCTTATTACTGTGAATGATACCAATAGTTTTAAAAGTTTTAATCTACATTTTTAACAATGCATAATTGAATAACTATTGTTGGAGGGAAAATATAGAAACACTTTAAGCAATGAAAAGTAACTGACAAATAGCTAAATAAACTGTGTAATCTGTTTCTGTGTACATATTTAATTTCATGTATGTATCTGTAATCATATATGTATGGATTTAATAAAAAATATTTGTATCAACTCATTTTATGGTAATTTTTCATGCTGTTATGCAGAAAGCAAACTTTTGTTATTAATTTGATACCAATAAAGTTTTAAAACATATTTAACTACTTTTGAGAGAAAAAAGTACTAAAAATTTAAGAAAAGAAAAGTGACAGACAAACAGCTAAATAAACTGTAATCTATTTTTAAGTATATATTTATTTTCATGTATATATCTATAATTATACAGGCGTAGATTTATCTACAAATATATTAGAAATTTATTTAATACTACTTGACGTGCGATACCAATAAAGTTACTGCTTTTAAATTTGTATGTCATTTTTTGTTTTGAAAACTATTTCTAATTTTATTTTCCTCTTTGTAACTATTCAGAAAAAAAAATAAGATAAATTTTAAAATTAAGAAATAATCATAGTTATGTAAAAAAAAGAAATATACGAATACAAAAAGGCTCTTATAATTTGCTACAATGTAATAAATGCATTTATGTTCAATGCAATGTGTTCGTAGTAATGGATAATCATATGCTTGCAATTATTATTTAAATAGGAAAACTAATATTTATTCATGTTTTAAGTACATGAAATACAATTTAATATGATTAATTTACTAATTTTTAATCTGTAAAAACAGAGTATAATTAGTTTAATAACCAAAAGCATTCAAAAAAATGCATCAGAGAAGCTCCGTAGGCGATGGACGATTTCTCCCTACTAGTAGTGACGTCACAAATCAGTGGCCAGGCCTTGTATCTAGGAGGTGTTGGATGCGCTCACGGAATTTTGAAAAAAAAATGTTTAGGGAAAGTTCAGGATGACATATGGGGCTGTAAAAATAATGATATGATATTAGAAGTGTTCTGTTTGGACCATCTGTTCGGAAAAATAATTGGGTGTTTAATTTAAGATTTAAAGATGTATTGGAAAATAAAAGTTATAAGTGCTACATAAGGAATTTAAATTTAGATGTAGTTTAGTTATCCTTACATACATAAAAACATTTAATTTTCAGCGAAAGTAATACGTGATTTATAAGAATGCATTGATACATCGAAAAAATAATGAAACAATAACCTTTATTTTAATCAACTAAATATGTTTACTAATTAAATCTAATTCCAAAATTTCATGAATAAACAATTCTTTTCTTGCTGTTGAGATTTTTTTTTTTCCCGTTAGTGTGAATTAATTTTCCTGAAGATGGGTATTGTGGGATTCAGTTTTCAAGAAATAACATTTTTGCAAACGCATAATCTTCGACTTATCTAAAATTCTAATCTTTGTAGTTATATATTGTTGGTATCTGGTCTAAACGTCTATCGAAAAATTTTGTTGGTAGCTGTGGATTAAAAAAGTTCACTGATTTCAAAAATATCTTTAAAAAATGTTTTCGAATACATTCAATAGACAGGGATTTGTTTAAAGAAAATTCCTGTAAAAATAAGTGATTAAAAATTATATTTAATTTTTTAAAAATAGTTCTTTGTATTCGAATTAATTTTATTTTATGTCAGAATTTTGTTTCAAAATGTTATAACAAATTGGTATTACAAGGTTTTGATGTCATCAATAAGCCGTGATTTGCTTAAGGTAACCGACTACGTTTGGAACCGTGATTTTGCAAAAGCATATAAATGAATATTGATGATATTTAGAAACACTTGGATTAGAAAATGTATATAAAATTGTTTTAAGAATAGTATTACAATAAAAAATTACTTAAGTACAATATTTTGACAAAAATGAACATAGAATGACCAATTTTTAAAATATTCTCCTTTTGAGAAAAAATGTGCTTCTATTATAAAAATAGTATATCATAGTAAAAAAATATGTATGTAAGCTCATACATCGATACAGAGGCTCAACTAGATTTTTAGAAATATGTAACATAGAAGTGGGTTTATCCATGTTTTACGACAACAGAGGGGGAAATTTTAAGAAAAAAATGACGATAGTTATTTCAATGGTTTGTAACTCTGAAATCAATGTGAATTTTTCAAAATCATAGTTGAGCCTCTGTACAGAGGTCTGAGCTATATACAGGCAAAATATTATTATAATAGAAACATTTTTCACAAAAGGAGAACATTTTAAAAAGGTTATTCTAAGTTGATTTTTTTGCCGAAATAATTTATTTAAATAATTTTTCTTGCCAAATATCCTGAAAACAACTGTATACATGTATTATAATCTAAGTGACACTAAATATCATCATGAAAATTATCCATTTACGCTATAATTCCTCTAAAAACAAATTATTAAAAATCATGTTTTATTTTTTTAAAAAAATAATTTGTTGTATTCGAATTAATTTTACGCTATGTCAGAACTTTGTTTTAAAAATAATTTAATATAATTGCTAAAATAATGGTATTACAAGCTTTTCTTAATTGCATGATATAGTTTGTAAAAAAATTATTCATTCAATATTAGTTTGTGAGTGTAAAATTAGACTGACATGAGACAAATAACATAGACACGCATAGTTAATTTTTTTGTATTTTATTAACTAAATTACAATATATATATAAAATGTTGAGTTGGTTTGTGTATGCTCGCATAATTCAGAAAGTTCTGCATGGATTTATCTAAAATATTAACGCAACGTTGCATTTGACTCCGGTCAGGTTCTTATGTACTTTTGACTTCTAAATTCATTCAAATTTTTTTACTTTAATTTTAAGTGATTTTTAGTGTTATGACGTTTTAAGATTTCACGATTCGCTCTGAATGCGAACATTTAAACTTTACGCATAGATATTTCCAAATTATTGTATAACTCTAATATGGTTGTTTATTGGTTATCATATTTATCTATATAATTGGGATTATTTTTCGAATAAATCATGTTTTAAAAAAATTATTCTTTCAACAACCAAAATTTTGTTTTCTAGTTTTAGAAACAATCAGATAGCATTATCGTGGGATGTTTACGAATTTGCTTATATTCTACATCGTGTTTTTTTTTCTGTAATTCTAAATTAAATTTATTTCTCTTTATTAAGCGAAAATGAAATTTACATAATTGACTTCTGTACACTACTTATTTTTCTACAAATAGTTTCCGTCAACCATTTACCTCAAATAAAAAGACGTAGCCAAATGCCGCGATATAACATTCAATGTTTGGAAACAATACTTTTTCCCACTTGGAGACATTTTAATTTGACGAAATTATAACCGACGGAGTTTTAATAAGAATATTTTTTATCTGTTTTAGAAACTTTTTTTAAACTCCATTTGATTCTTACGTATTATCGCAACAATCACCAACTTTCATGATAACTCTCAAAAAAGGGCATTCCATTTTCGCAGATGTTGTACGCGCGGAATCTGCAATCTTGTGCTTCGTTTTATACAATATCGCCAATAGGTTGCGATAATACGTAAGTACCTTTCATTTGATGTTACTATTAAAATACAAATGGTAAAACTAAGATTTACTAATTTTGATTCATCAAAATATTGCACCTTATTTTGTTTTTGATTGATTTATAAGATTATAACCTTCTTAAACAGATTCCATTAATGATTTGTTAAGAAAAAAATACGTGAAGTTATTATGGTTTGCTTTTCTTATGGACGTAGAGCTACCACTGTATCAATGATGCAGGATCCCCAACGAATGTTATTTACAGTTCCACTTGCATGGTGCTCATATCTGAAAAAGGGCCCCAAAGAAATTAGGATACAAGGCCCACTCAGAGCTGTTTGTAATTTCATATGTTTTTATTTATGTCTTCATTTTAACTGCAGTCAATCGGCTTCAGTACATAAAATTGTATTGCAGAAACTCGTACTTAGGTCATCATACTGACAAAGCAAACGTAGTGCGAGGGTAGTTCCTCATCAAATTAGAGTAAGCATCAGTTAATGAGCAAAACAGACAGATGGATCAAATACATGTTGAGGAAGCAGGTGGTCGTAAGATTTTAATTATTTTTCAAATTATACTTTTGCGCAGATAAGGATAGTTCAGCTCTTTTTATGTCAATTAGTGTTAGTGTTGTGTAAATCATTTTCAATTTATTTTAAGCTCAGAATATTTGCTTTGAATAATTTTTATATATAAAATACTAATTTTAATTCTGTACACTATGGATCTGTTTGGCGTGATTTCAAAATCTCTCCACAAACGAGTAGCATACCGATTAAAATCTTCCGCCTATTTTACCTTTCTCAATGAATCTAAATTAAATTAAGGTATCCGTACACCTTCAAAACGTCATTTTCGTCAAATTTTTGCGATTTTTAATTTCAATGTTAATTGAAAATACGAACTTTTTCTTTAAAATGGTGTTTAAATTTTGTTTCTATCTTATTTAGAGCTTAAGTTATGGGGATTTGAGTTTCATTCGATAGCACCTTTTTTGAACCCGGAAGTACAAGTCTGCATTGCGAAGTAGAAAAAACGTTTGTTGACATTTTTTTATTTTTCAAAGTATCGTTTAAATATGCAATAGTAAGAAATTTAAACTTTTTAAAATATGAATTTGAGTTTTCAGAATTATCAAGAATATATATATAATTGGCAACAGGTTTTTATTTATATTTTTATCTAGAATCTGGCAAGAAAATAGAGTGCTTTACTGTTTGCTTACATTTTGCTTATGATTACGTAGCTCTTTATAAGCTTTTGTTTAATCCTTTTATAGCAGAAAATTTTAATTTTTGTCATTTAAAATGGGTAATGCTAAACGTAGAGTTAGTGCAAAGAGAAAACGCCAATTTCTAGGTAATGGATCTACCATTAAACATTCAAAAAATAGCAGCTCAACATCTACCAACACCAGTTCTTCAAAAATTAAAATACCTGCTGCCTTTGATGAAGAAATAGCATAATATCAACGTACACCACTTACTGGTAACAGAATAATTGATATGGAAGTCCTTTTAAATTTGTTTTTACAACTTTGCTGCCCAAGATGTTTCGAAGAAGGTATCCTGCTTTCTGAGGATTCCACATATGGTTTGTGCTCAGAATTTTGTTATCAGGTGTAAACATTGTGACTTTTACTCAGGGTTTTCTAGTTCAAAGAAAACTTTAAACTGTCCTGAAGTAAATACAAGATTTGTGTATGGTATGAGACAAAGTGGGAAAGGTTTTCTGCTGGGTTTAAATTATGTGGTACGTTAAATTTGCAGGCTCAGTAAAACTGCGTACACTAATCATGAGAATAAACTCATGTCCGTGATTTCAGAAGTTATAGTGAACTATCAATGCAAAAAGCAGCTTCTGAACTGTTAGTGCTACATCCTACTAAAAAATTGTTGAATGTGGCATTTCAGTTGATGGAACGTGGCAGCGTAGAGGTTACTCTTCCATGAATGGGTGTGTCGCAGCTTTGTCGGTTGACACTGGTAAAGTAGTAGACATTGAAATAAATATAATGTCGTCATATTGTCCCACCTGCAGAAAAATTTCTAAAATTCCTTGAAGCATTGAGTCGGAACTTTTGCAGCACATCGCGTGCGCCATAGCAATTTTCAAGGTTCTGCGTGAAAAATAGAAGCTGTTAGTGCTACGAGAATCTTCCAATGTTCTATTGTCAAACGAGGCCTTAAATATGCACATTATTTTGGTGACGGGGACTCTAAGGGCTTTATCAATGTCAAAGATACTTATGGGAAGGATAGCGTCACAAAATATGAACGCATTGGTCATGTTCAAAGAGAGTAGGTGCGAGATTGCGCAAACTAAAGTCTAAAAATAAAAATCTGTCTGGTAAAGGCAAACTCACCGACTCTTTTATTGACCAATTGCAAAACTATTATGGGATTGCTGTTCGTAGCAATGTTGAAACCTATCCGGTCTTCAGCAAAATGTTATTGCGGCTTTGTTTCATTGCTCATCAAGTGTCGAAAAACCGATGCATGGGCAGTGTCCCATCGGAAAAAGATAGTTGGTGCTACTACCAGCGAGCACTGTCTTGTGGCAAAAGCCAAACGAAAAATATAAAGGCTTATCAAATGAAGTACTAAACACGATTAAGCCTACATATTTAGGTTGTGTACCAAAGAACTGCTTACTAAATGCCTGCATGGCAAAACACAAAATTCAAACGAGTGTTTAAATGGCGTTATATGGCAGAGGGAAGGAAGTTTTCGTGTGCCTCAAAACTTTAAAATCTGGTGCATTGGATGCTGTGATCCAATTTAATGATGGATACAAGGGTTGTGTTGAAATTTTTGAAAAACTTAATATAACTCCTGGTTATTTTACTTTAAAAACATACAAACATCTTGACATCAATAGAATTAACGACGCAGAACGACATTCAACACCAAATGTAAAGCAGCGTAGAAAATTTTAAGAGATACAAGGGAAAATAAATCAATGTTTTAGAGAGTAAAGGTATTATTTATAAATCAGGAGCATTTTAAGTATATCAAATTGTGTTTAATATTAAAATTTGCAGTTCAAAGTTTATTTTTTGATTTATCTCAAAATGAATATGTTTAACGTATTGAAATCTGACAACGTAAATATCAGAAAAAGTTGTGAACCAAATTAGTTCAAATTTTATAAATGTATTTGTTTTATAGATTTAAAGAACCCCTACTACTTTCATAGTTATATAGTTGATATGTTTTTAGTAACTAAGGTATATATCATGCTCGTAATAATTTTTTAAGGATTTTCAATGTGTTCTTTTACTCGAAACTTGATAAAAATTGTAATAAATTGATTATCATCAGGAAAATAGTACCAGCCCTAAAAAATGTTATAGTGATCATCATCAAATTTACAGAAAAGGGATATTTTTGTTTACATTTGAGTTATGTGCGTTATTCTAATAATCAATTTAATTACTAATTAAACTATGCTTTACTCCCTAAAATATTTTTATATGTACTACAAGTAACATATTAAATGTATTTTTCATAGATTTAAGTTATATTTCATCAGTAAAAAATATTTTAATAGCAAATATTACAGTTTTTAAAAAAATTTCTTCGAAGGTGTACGGATACCTTAATATATAATTTTATTTTTAGTACCTTTTTTAGTCGGCCATTTAAATAAAATCAGAAGACTTCCCCAAATGTTGCAATATGCATTTAATAAAGGAAAATAATAATATGCCTGTTTGTGCACAATAATAATACCTTTTTGGGCTTCGCAGTGAATTTTTCAGGGAATAGTTTTTGAAATTTTTTAATAGTTGGAGCAATAACATTAGATTCACAAAATATTTATTTTGTGTAATTTTCAAAATTTTATTTGGGATTACTGTGAAATACAAATGGGAAAATTAAGATTTTCTGATGTATATTTTGTGTTTGCTTTGATATTTATGTATTATTGCAACAATATTAGCAACATTAACATAATTGCTAATTCACCGTGTATGACGCAAACAAAAACGGGGTTATTATAGTTGCAACCGTACCCGAGTACTTTTGTTTGCTACTTTTTTGGTGAATTCATCAAAAATATTGATAATTTGTTATTAATAATTGGTTTTTGATAGCTTTTATCATTTAAGTTTGTTATAGCTAGATGTTACCAACCATGTTTTCCTGTGGCTCAGTCTGCGTAAAAAGAAAGAAAAGAGAGAAAGCACACATTTCTAACATCTTTAATCGCTTGCAATTGATGTATGATTTTTTAATAAAAAAATGGGAAAATATACATAAACAAAACTTTTTTAAACATATTTCATTTTGTAATTTATTAGAATAATCCCAATATATGGGTTTTTTGTCATATTTTTAATCTAAGATTATTTGTATTGTCTCCATAGGGGAGGTGCCAAGTTTGAAAATAAATTTAAAATGACTCTTCTTGGAGTCATAGGGTTAATTTTACATTGCCTATGGTTAGACATTTTGTCTTGCTTCATTGTCTGTATAGATACAGAAATTGTCTTCTGTGTCTACTTTAGAGCAGTTTTTGCCATATTTCAACACTTCATGAACCACTTAATGTCTAACTTTATAATTACCGTTTCACTAATAGGATTGACCTCTATGTGGTGGAGCACTATAGCTATATTTACGTCTTAATTTTATTTTCCATAACCCTGAAAATAAGCTTCATGAAAAGCAATAACAATCAACAGACTGAAGTGTTTTGCCACAAATTATTCAAAAATTGGATGAAATTTTCAAAAATAGCTATCCTCAGGAGTTTTGTTTGTTTGTTTTCTGTTTTAGTAATTTCGGCAGCTAAAAGCTTTTAGTAAAGTATAATCCATGTTGCATAATATGTTATTTTGTTGTTCATCTTTTTTTTTTTAAACTGAATCTTCATAGAAGAATAAATAATGTCCCAATTTTTCTGCATACCATCCAAAATTTCTCACGTATCACCAATTGGTTACCGCTGCTCTGTAACACAACAGTAATTATGTGTATTAGCATCACAATAACAAAATTGGTGCCACATGTATCACACCTTAATATCTAAACCACAAATATTGTATTATTTTTTTTCATGAAAAAGAAATGATATTTAGAGGGAAAATGTTGTGATTTGCATGGTGGTAATTTGGCTGCGGTGATGTTAATATTTAAGTACACAGATAACAAATAAGTGCACATGTGAAAAGCAGTCTGTGTCTAGATATAAGCCACTCTGTTTTAAAGATAGACCTTTAACTTTGTTGATAACAATTGCTAATGCTAATCGAATTGTGAATTGAAAAAACTCCATCATTATCAACACTTTGTCGTAGATTTCTGCTGCAAAATACGTGTTTATATTGGAATTTTCCTGGAGTATTCGATTGAAAATACCTTCACAGTTTCTCATTGCATTTAATTTGAACTTTGTCAGTTGACGCACGTTTGAAGTTAAATATTTCATTAGCATTTTTTTACTTTTTTTATTTTCTTTTGTAACTGATTTTTCTTCTTTTTCTTAATGTTTTGAAATTTTAAATGTTTTTGTTTTAATTTTATTTTTAAGTGCTGTTTTAAGCTTTTATAAAATTTTAAATGCTTTGTTTTATTTTTTTCTTTTTTAAGTGCAAACAATTGGCTTCACTACATAAAGTAATGCCTTGAGGGAAATGAAACTTAGGTCGCCATACTTGCAAAGCAAAACTACAACAATGAGTGTAATTGCCCATTAAACTGAGAAAGAATGGATATCAACTAACGAGAAAAACAGACAAGGAACGGCACAAAAAAATGGTGAGGGTGCAGCAGAGCAACATTCAGTTAGACTTTTAGGAGGCACATTTGCGAGTACCTCATTCGTGTTTTACAACATTCGAAAAAGATGTCAACCAGAAAAAGCACATGTGCGTCAAACATGACTTAGTGATGAGCAATCACACAATAACAGTCACCTTGCATTCCGGTGCAACCCAGTGGACGATTCTATGTTCACGGAGCATGTTCTCATCGACACCAATGATGGACGTGTATCCTTATTTCAATGATCTGAAATTTAAGTGAGAAACAAAAGAAATGTTTTGTACCCTGAAAAATTAACTGCTTTAACTCAGAGAACCACAGATCCATTGAAAGTTTTGCTTGATAGATATACTGCAGAACCAAAACATTTCCTACATAACACCAGAAAAATACAATTCATGTTTACAAATGACATTGTTTGGATAAATGTGCATTTGTGAACACACTCCGATTTATTAGAAATATCCACAAGCATTGTAAAACCAACCCATTGCCCTCAAGGAATCCAGAGTAGAGCCACTGAAAATTTATCTTCAAACTTGAAGTATCTACTTTAAAGACAATGTAAATAAATTTAGGTTCAAAATATAAGGACAAAATAAGCCGTAATAGCTTCAAGCATTTGGTCAACAAATTATAAATGATATCAGTTAAGGAAAGTTTTGCGTATATATACTTATACATTTTTTTATAAAAGATCATACCTGCAATGCAAATGTTTTAACATACTGAAAACGTGTGATTTCTGTTTAACAAGTCTAAAAACCACAGCAACGCGTGGCAGAGTACAACTAGTATATATTTATATACAATATATATATATATATATATATATATATATATATATATATATATACCTTTAACCCTAAATCGCTGGTCTAATTCAGTGACAGCTTTATAAGTCATAATAGATTTACAGTTTAATCCAAAGACTTTTTTTTTTTGTATCTACATTTGTTGTATATGTTGGGCTCCAATTTCTCTCTTCTTTGGCATTGTAGGTTTTAGAACTTTATTCACTTTTATTTTATTATACTCTATATATATATACAGGGTGCCCAGCCTTAAAGTGACCCAATAGCTAATTCATGAACCGCTCGGTATAGACATGCACTTCCAATTTTAAAATGTTTATAAAAAAATGTAAAGAATGTTTTCACGTGCTTTTCGAACACAAAACCCCATTTACAAAAAATAATTACAAAAATTAAATTTTATACGGTCCCCAGGTCCTATCAATTATATTTAAGAAAAGATGCAGTATACAAAAACAAAGTAAACACAAAAAGTGTCATTTTATTACAATAAAAACTGACCGAGTTATGCCTACATAAACTTGAAGCATCTGGATTGGTCAGAAAAGGGGTCGTAAACAAATTGAGTTTAGAGAACAGTAGTTCACTATCTACAGAAAGATCAAAAAGAAAAATATCGTAGTAAGAATAAAACATCGTCGTAAATATCAAAGATTGATAATTTGCATTGCTATATGACAAACAATAAAAGTCAATTTAAAGAAATACAACTTGTACCGAAGGGATTTAAATAGCTTTTTTAAACAAATAGTGGCAAAAGAATAAATGATTTGTTGTTCAAATTATAGCATAATGTGGAATGGTACCCCAATCATGAATCAGGGACTTTATTATATCAGAATGACCAAATTAAAATAATGTTCAAAAATGACTACCTTCCGCAGAAATGCAGTACCAAACCCGCGTCAGAAACTCCGCCTGTAGCTTATGCTACCTCTCTTGACCTCCGTAGCCGATTATTCGAGTGTTAAATGTCTGCGCCAAAAATGTACATGGTTGCGCAGATTTGTGTGCGGGGGGTAACATCATGCTTTTACCACATGCGTGACAAATCCCGTAAGGAAACTTCATCTAAAAAATCGGCTAATGGTTCACATAAAATGCCCGTGTATTATTCTGATGTTAAAGATCCATCGAAATATATTGGGCCAGTTAAGGTACTCTTCCATATTCCGCACCACATTCACCGACCAACGCACTTGGTGGCGATTCGCTCGTATTAGATGTGGTTTTTCGAAGGACCAATAAAACCTATACTGTGTGTTAATAGTGCCTTGTCTCAAGAACTGGCGTTCATCCGACCACAAAACTTCATTCAAAAAATCTGTATTTTCATTCAGTGTGTTTAACACGGAATTGCAAAAATAAAAAGGACGATCCTGGTATCAGGCATTAGTTCCTGCGCCCGGACTGGACGATAAGGATATGCACCCTACGTAGGTTCCAAACTGTCTATTTTGAGTAGGAACAATACTTGCTAATCCCGGACACTATATTCAGGATGAGCCAGGGCATATTGTGAAACATCCTCAGTGGGTATCCGCTGAAGGTGTGGCACGAGATAAGGGAATACGTCTATGACAACTCCCAGTTTTGTACAAGCGTTGAACAACCCTGCAATTGCACAATAAGATGGATGTCTTTGACTCAGAAATTTAATGTCATAAAGTCTTGCCACCTCTCTCTATTTCGATTATACTGTCCGTACAACAGTACCATTTCACAATATTCTTCATTTGTATACATCTCGTTCTCTCGTGCTAGAATTTGTAGTATTAGAATACGACTGTATGGAATTGCAAACGACTACACAACAGATTTTTAATGTTTGCCATGCCGCAGCAAAGCAGTCTGAAGCCGCAGAAAATAAACCTATTTTTTGGAACTGCTTTTGAAATGTTTTCCTACTCCAAAATATTTTATTTTTTCTATATTTTACATTAACGCATAATAAATTTTATTTCTTAAGTACTCAATTTTTTTCTAACATTAACTTTAAATTTAAAAACAATCTACATAAGAGTGACGTGCAAGAGCGAGTTTCCTGGCAAAGTTTCAACAAATTTCACTTTGGAGACGGCCCCTTACTAGCTTCTTGAAAATTGCCCAGAAAATGGATGGAATATATGGTTTTAAAAGTTCCATAAATCGGCCAATTTTTATCGTAATAAAATGAAACTTTTGTGTTTACTTTGTTTTTGTGTAATGCATATTCTCCTAAATATAAGTGATAGGAGCTGGGGACCGTATAAAAATTTAATTTTTGTAATTTTTTCTAAATGGGTTATTCGGTACGAAAATCACGTAAAAATATATATTATTTACATTTTTTAAAACATTTTTCAAACTGGAAGTGCATGTCTAAATTGAATGGTTCGAGAATTAGCTATTGGAGGGGCTCCCTTTAAGGCTGAACACCCTGTATATTGTTCTAAATATAATGGACAAAAAGATACAAATACTATGAAATGTATATTACATTTACATTTCAATAGAATCATTTTCGTAGGCTAAGCAATCAATTTGTTTAAGCATACATTTTATCATAGAAACTACTTTGGCTTATTTTGTTTTGTTTTACTCTTGATATGATATGGGTTTTAGAAATTATGCTTGATTGCTTATTTTTTAACAAGTGATCGTTTTTAATACTTTTAATACATGTCACGGTGTAAAAATATTTTGCAAAACATTTTTCTTTGTTCCCTTTGCAGTTTTCTTATTTTTTTTTAAAAAAATATTAGAATACATCTTTGGTCTTAGTGCACAAAATTCCTTGATAGTAATTCCCTTGGTTTCAATCTTTAAATATCCCAATAGGATTGATGTTTTTCGAATAATACTTATGTGATACATTATAAATGGAACAATCTACTAGATTCTCAAATTCATTAGCCAAATCGTAGTAAATATCTTCTGTCCATATTTCTAAACGTAGATAATCTGTACCTGTGTATAATAAGTTAACATTTTCTTTGTAAACATGTTTCAAAATTTCATAATAAATTTTAAACATATATAACTTACTAACTCTAGCACTGAAAACCTACCTGTGTAGGTTGATTTAAATAAGGTTGGATTTTAAAAGCTTAAATAATGCACAATGCTCACTTGTAATTGAAAACTATCTATGATGCCATCTGCTAAATATTTTTACATTGTCTCTTATTTAGTGCTTCTTTTATATTACCATGTTTTCTGATGCTCATGCAAGTTCGTCCAAAAACGCGTTATTCATTAGCATAAAAATCGTTATCGAAAGTATTTGTCGCCTTCATTATTTTATCCTTATTAAACATTATATTGAATTTCAACCAATTAGGCTGCTTAAACCTGATTATTTTTATGATTTTTTTTTAAATTAGTAACCCGTGTTTAATATAAAATTGTAAGTTTAAATAATGAGCTGCATAGTTTTTTTTCTCATTGAATGTAATTAAAAGTTTCTTGTTTTTTTCAATTATTTTTATATTCAGTTTTTCACAAATTTTCCTTTAATAAGGGGAAGGCATATCATTCATAATTGATTCATGCTGAGGAGCCAAGATAAACTATTAAATTTTGAATGAAGATCGGGTGGAAAAAAAGATTTACTTCGAATCTATAACAAAGATTTGAATCAGATTTCTCAGATATTAAATCGAATTTACCAATTTCTTTTTTTTCATTCAAAGCTAGAAATTACGAATGAGGTAACTTGTAAAATGCCATAGCAGTCCCATATAAATTATTTACATCTTACGATATTATGAATTTAAATGGTGACTTTTATCATAAAAATTATCTAAATATTTATTATTTGCCTTAGAATAACGCTTTGACACATTCCTCACAAATTAATGAGTCTAACAACAAGTGTATATTTATGTTTTGTTATTAATTCTAAAGTAGCATTCGTTGTCTTAATTCCAGCTCTCCATGTTAAACTAGAGTTGTATAGAAATGGACAGGATCTAACTCAAAATAATTCATACTTAATGTCCGAAAATTTTCTAAAACTTCTGCGAGCAAGACAACATCTGTATCCACATATAATTTTAAATAGTCTTTAAAACTTTGACATTTAAATTTAGAAAATATAAATTTTACAAAATGATATTCTTTCTCTAAAATATTTTCATTTGTTACAAGAAATTTCTTTCAGAATCAAATGAGAATCATACCCTCGAGTGAATACTTTTTTACAAACTATATCATGCAATTAAAAAAAAACTTGTAATAACATTATATTAAATTCTTTTTTAAAAACTAATTTCTGACATAGCATAAAATTAATTCAAATACAACATTTTTTTAAAAATAAATATGTTTTTCAAAAATTTGTTTTTAGAAGAAGTATTGTTAAAGTAAAGCACCTCTTATTGAAGACATCAAAATCTTGTAATACCAATATATTACAATATTTTGAAACAAAATTCTGACATATAACTTAAGTGGCCGCCATAGCCGAGTGGTCAATGCATCGTTTCGTGGCTGGCTTGTCACGAATTCTAGCCCAGTATCACTAAAGACCCGCCGTGTAGGGGTGCGAGGTATGTTAAATATGTCAAGGGCTCATAAATCATTTCATTGGTGTGGTGCGGTAGTTAGGAGAGGGGGTGACAGCTCAGGTGTCATCCTCCTCACTGGACCAACGTTCAAAATTACTATTTCCGTCGCCAAAAGCCCTCGTGTAGCTGAACAGTACGATGTTAATCTTCACTCACTGACATAACTTAAAATTAATTCGAATACAATAAATTATTTTTTAAAAATAAAATATGATTTTTAATCATTTTTACAGGAATTATTCTTTAAACAAAGCACCGTCTATTGAAGGCATTGGAAAATATTTTTAAAAGTTAGTTTGAAATCATTTTTTAATTTTTTATTCCAGAGCTACTAACAAAAAAAAAAATTCAATAGGTGTTTAGTCCAGATATACCAGCAATATATACTACTACCTGAAGGATACCGAATTATTATGCTCGCTTTTAGAAACTAGAATTTTTTTAGAAACCGTTAACGGGCGTGACCCCGATACTAACGTTAAAAGCCACATAGGTTAACTGTGAGTCACCCCAATCTTTTTTTTTTTATAATATTGTACAAGATAAAAATCGTAATTCCATTAAATATTTTAATTAAGAGAAAATATACTTTCTTAGTTTTAAGGACTTATCAATTTTTCTTTGATAATTTCAGATAAAATCCAATCAAACTGAACAAGATTGACAAAATTCACAGACACATTTCGCTAAAATTACAGGAATGATATTAGCAGACAAAACTGCCATACTTTGTTCAGAGTTATTGTACATTTATGTTCCTTAGAATATTTCTCTAATATTATGTTGAACTTCTCTCTCTCTTTTTGACAGGGCTCAGTGTGGCTTGTGTACACTTGTGGCTTTATATCTTTCTTGATGAATTTTTTAGGTAGCATTTTAAAAAATTTCCTTTCAACGCAAACGTTTCATGTTATATAATCTCTTTTTTCAAATTTAATTTTCTATCATGATTAATGTACATTATTTCAGTAGTTGATAAGTTTCAATTTCCTTCAATAGAGATCACAGATGCCCATTTCTTTTCATATTCTGCTAAATTACATTTATAAACCATGATAAGTGTTCACAGCGCGGTTAGTTATTAAAATAATTTAAAAATAAAGTGGTTGAGTGGGAACCCAGTCAAAACATGTACATAAAGATTTGTAAGAAATTCCCGAAGAGAGAGAGAGAAAGAGATGTGACAAGTACATGTTAGCTTCCATCAAAACTGTCATATAGCAGGATACTGTCAAGTTCATTGCTAACAAATAAACAGTTTTTTCCTCAAATGAAGATTTCGTGAGTCTGGGATAATTCTGTTAACTGTTAAGGTGATGTATTGGTACCAGCATGTAATATCATGGTTACACTACATCAGTACATAAGCATACACCACAAAATGCAGGTATATGTAAAGAAAGTTAGTTAAAGTATTATGGTTACGTGTGAAAAATTGAATTGTATCTTCTAAAAATTATCAGGCTTCCTTTTCCCAAAAAAAAGGAAACTGAAAAAAAAACAAGAATAAAAAAAAAAAAATTACATCAGTTCCTACTTCGTTAGAAAAACGTACTGGTCCCATCTGCTGCTGCTAGTTAGTGCAATCGAAGTAACGGAAAATAAATTTAAAATTTGAAAATAAAACTCATTTAATGAATTAATATTTAAAAAACTGTTCTAACATCAAATGCCATCCACGACAAGTTTAAAAGAAGTATTTGAACTTGAATGGATAATGGATGAATAGAACATATTTTATTGCTTCTTGAATCGCCAACGATTTCCAATCAAAGTCCAAAATGATCTTTGATCCACCTATGAAGTCTTTTCCCAGAATACATGGGTATTCTAAATCTTCTAACACATGGAACAACCAAGTTCTTTTAAAAATCCCTTATTCGAATATTTAATTCCACAACTCCCATATTTCGACATTTAGCTCCTTGCGCCATGATCACCTGAGTACTCGATTTATTTACTTGTTTATAAAAATATATTTTTGGTATGTCTTTTCCGATATAAATGACTTCTCCACTCCAGTGTCCCATAACACTTTCGTAAAAGTTTTTCGTCTAATAAAATAGGAACATACGGAAGTTCTACCGCAGACATACATATTGCTGAATGTTTAATCGGTGACTGATTTATCGACTGCGCCTGATCACCTTTAATATCATTCACTTTCAAAACATTTAAACGTCCCATTTGTTTTCTACTGCCTCGACTAAAATTTTCACTCCAACCCCTATTTCTTTAGTCCCCTCTACTAAAATCGTCATTTTGACCTCGATTTCTAAATTGATATCCTTACCGTTAAATCTGCTATCATCGTTTTAAAACCTATTCCTGCTCTCGAACCACTGATTTCCTTGACGGTTGGTCTGATGGCTACCACTATAATTATTTCTACCACTATTTGGTCTATGTACCACTTCAGAATTTCTCAATTTCCTCGATTATTACCAATTTTAGACATCCTACGCTCATTCCAACCTCGTCTATCCACGTTATTACTATTTCTCGAACCCAATGTTGCCTTGCACGAATATCTTTCCTCAAACTTTACTAATACTTCTAATAATTGGATTGATGTTTGTGGATTACGCACCCTCCACATAATCTTGAACCTGCGGCTCAAGTCTAACGAAAATATGATCTACAAGGGCTTTCTCAGACATCCCTAGTTCTAACTTCTTTCTTAACTTAAGCATATCGTAAACAAAATCTGTCGGCTCCTGGTTCTGTCTTTGCTGAGACGCGTAAAAGCGGGTCTCTAAATCCTTCCTATTATGGATGGCAGTGAATGCTTTCGACAATGTTGCTTTCAGCTGTGCGAAGTCCGTGGCGGTATTTTGCACTAACGTCGATCCGAATATTTGGTACCAATCAAGGGCTCTACCCATGAGATGACCGTTTAAATAAGCACACGATAAGTCACTGGATATTTCAATTAATTTAATTTGGTTATCTATACGCTCTAAAAATTCAGTGACGTTCTCCGACCCAGAAAAATATACTTCTGGCCAAACATTATATCCTCTCGCGTTTCTCATTTCAGGGTCATATAGATTAAACCTCGTAGGGCGCCATTGCGATGTACCTCCCCTTGAAGTACATCATCCCTCAAGCATCAGCGTGAGCAAGAGGTGTAAGGTTAACGAAAGAACTAGGATCAAACATTATCTTAATATGACTTTATTAAGATATTCAACTTAAACTTTGAACAAATATAATATTAATGATGAATGAGAGAATCTACGATGACGCAATACGCTACACACAATATAATTCAGACCAATATCAATAATCGAACCGCCTAATCTTCAAATATACGAATAAGTAATTAATCTTACATTATATTATTCTGTAATAAACTTGTCTTTATCTACAATGGTATGTAGCTTGACGTTTAACTTCTAATCGATCACCAATATGTTTATCCACGACACGTAGAACTTAAATCTTAAACGACGAACTTCAATAATCATCAACTGCCACAACGCACGTCAATTGTCTAACATTCCTTTACATTGCCATTACGCTTACTCTAAGATCCTATATTTATCCTATAGTATTTGCATCTCTTCACTTCTCGTTTCTTGGATTTGGTTGGAAAAAGAGTTGCCATTAATTATGGCCCAAAGAACCCAAAGGTCTTGTTAAAGAAAAGACGCGTAAGACGTCGCAAGTGTAATTATTGTACTGCTTTAGATTGATTGATTGATTGTTGATTTTTTTTGCGCAAGAGCCAAGTTTGGCTATATTGCGCCACACATTCGTTAGTATATAAAAATTTTAAAATATATGCGCAAAATAAAAATATATATAATTATAAAAATTTATTCTAAAATGGCATAAGAAAAATATAAAATTGAGCAAATGCATTACATTTTTGCATAAATGTAAAATTTTATACTTACATCTTTAAAAATCTAATGGTACAATAAAATCCTGAAGAAAATTATATTTCATGTAAAACATCAATTGAGCGTAAAAATTCAAAACGGTTTGTGTGGTGAGTTTCCCCACCAAATCAGTCAAAGTTGTATGATTGGTTTTAAAAAAGGTGTTTCCTTTTAGATGAATATTTTGATCATTCTATTAAAATGTGTAAAATGGAAAGGTCAAATTGACAAAAATTCGCATACTGGGGGACTCTCTCTAGCAGCAAATGTCTATGCGTTAGGCGGTCCGATACGAAGTCGAGTCTATGTGTCCGATACGAAGTCGAGTCAAGCAGACGTCATGTCTTCGTACTCGTACTGCTGTCCAATGAGTAGTGGAAGTATTAATGATATATAGTTTGTTGATGATCTGTTGATCCCGTCTCTTGCCATATATGATGGATATAGTGCTTTATGGAAGTTTTTAAATCGTGGTAAAAAACAGGCTGCTGTAAGTGACCAGACATGGATCGTGCAGCGTTATCAAACTGTTCATTACCAAGTATACCCACGTGTCCAGGTACCCAAGAAAAAATTATATCAAAACCCTTTTATTTCTAATTTTCGCAGACGTATAAGTATTTCCATAACATTGGGGTATCTATGTTCTGTTAAAAAGTGTAAGGATTCTAGAACACTCATTCTGTCTGTGTACACACAAAATGACGGTGGTTGGAAATTAATATATGTTGAAGTGTGACAAGAATGGCAGTTAATTCAGCACTAAAGACAGACATAGAATTATTTAAGGTAAAACATAGAATGGTATTGTTAAAAACAACACCACGCCGAACACGTCCTGCAGTCTTCGACCTGTCCGTGTAGACTGGTATGTACTTAGAATACTTACTGCGATGGAAAGAAAAGAGCTACTGATAAATAACATTAGCAGTGGCTGCTTTTCATAGCCAGAAAAAAGGGTTACTATAATTAAAAATTTGGATGTCCCAGGGTGGAAAAGCAACGATGTTATTTTCCTGGATATTTGTGTTACTTAAGTGGGCGTCATTTAGAACACCTTTGCTCTTTCCGAAAAGGGCTTGATGTTAAATGAACGGACGTCATAGAGTCGGGTGAGATCAGTTGCAAGAGAAAAGGGTTTTAATGTATGAGAAGGAACATACATGGTACGAATAAAGTAATTGGCACTTAACTGCCTCCGCCTTAGTTCTAATGGTAGTTGATGGCACACCACATACAAGCTGGTAACAGGCAAAGTTCTGAAGGCACCAGAGATGATTCTCAGGGCAGAAAGATTTATCGTGTCCATTCGTCTTAAGAAAGTTGCACGAGCAGAACCATACACTACTCAACCACAGTCCAAACGTGAAAGGATTAGTGCTTGATATACTCGGAGTAACGAGACTCTACCGGCTCCCCTTAAGGTGTTTGACAGCATTTTTAAGATGTTGAGGGGGATCGTTCACTTTTCTTCCGCAAGTAAAGGACATACGGAAGAAAAGTTAATTTACAGTCAAAGATTACTCCGAGGAAGCGGACCTCACTTATTACGGGTATTTGCATATTTCGTATATTAATAAGAGGATTTGAATGTAGATTACGCTTTCTGCTAAAATGAACGCATCTGCTCTTGGAAGGAGAGATCGTGTGACCATTCTGATCGCACCACTTAACTAATCGATTGACAGTTGTTTGCAGCTCTCGCTCAATTAGTCGCATATCTGAACCTTGACAAGATATTTGCAGATAATCAACGTAAAAGCATTCCTCGCACTTAAGGGGTCATATACCTTTTTAAAATTTCCGGAAAATCGATTTTTATTATTATTTTATTTTTATAGAGTAAACCGTTCTGAGTGTTCTAAAAAGAAACCACATGCAGATATTCCCAATAGAACGGACGTTATTAAGAAAATAAAAAAGAGTAGAAAAGGCGATTTAAATATTGTTGTTTTACATTTTGGCTCCAGGGTGACAGCTGTCATGTCGCTGGTGACAGCTGCGTTTCTCTGTTTCTAATATTTCCATTCTAATTATTATCAAATGCTTGAATCTAAGCCTCAAATATTATTATTGTTGTTCTGAATATTAACTACAACTTCTACTAACTTTATAAACTTCTACTTCTACTTTGTTTTGATAAAGTGAATCTTGAATTTATACTCGCTCGTTTTTGATTTTCATACCGTATCTTATTCTAAGATAAGTTTTAGGAAAAATATTATTTTTTTTTAAACTTTTGAAGGATGAATTTTACTGAATCTGCCAAAAGACCATCTGGTAAACGTCCTAAGAAAAGGAAGTTTACTGGTAATATGCATACGAGATGCAAAGCTGTACACAGTGTGGATGAATCCTAAACAACAGTGCATCTGGAAAAAGATTCGGTTGCAAGATGTTGATTCATCTTTTATTGAACATGATGACTGTTTTGATGGCTATAGAGTGTTTGATAAAACTATCATGTTTACAAACATTCAAAACTTTGCTTCTTGCAAAAATGTGGTGGTGATTAAACTTCAGAAAAAATGTGTTAGAGGTTTGTCTAGTGTTTTCGATTGAATGCAAGAACTGTAAAGACTTGTGTTCGTTTAGAAATTCAAAAATGCTGGGTAAAAGAAAAATATTCCAGAAATAAACAGACGTTTTGTATACGCAATGAGGACAATTGGACAGGGTCATGCAGCAAAGACAACTTTCTTTGGTGTCATGGACTTTCCTCCTCCAGTTGCTGAAAAATCCTATAATTATATTATAAACAAACTACAATTGTGTAGTAAAGAAGTCGCAGAAGCTTCAATGCAAAGTACAGCTTTCGAAGAGGTAACTTTGACAAATTCTTCCGATATAATAATTAGTTGAGATGGAACATGGAAAACCCGTGGCTATTCTTTTCGTGTTGGTGTGTGTGCTGTTATAGGAGACAAAACAGGAAAGTGTATTGATGCGGAAGTGATGTCTTCTTTCTGTAAAGGATGTGATTCTTGGAAACGAAGAAAGGGGTCACCTGCTTACAAAAGTGAAAAATTCTTCACGTTAAAGAATGTTTAAAGAACCACAATGGTTCAGCTGGCATGATGGAGACTGTGGGAATGGTTCGTATATTTCAGCGTTCATTAAGTCATTGTTCTGTGAGATATACATCTTACATCGGGGATGGCGATTCCAAAACATTCTCATCTATTACTGCATCCAATCCTTATGGAGAAGATATCACAGTTTCAAAAAATTGAATGTGTTGGACATGTTCAAAAAAGAATGGGAACTCGTTTACGAAATTTAAAACAAATGAGCTCCAAACTCAGTGATGGGAAGTCGATTGGGGGAAAGGGAAGGTTGACCTACAGAATGTTCGACTTAATTACAACGTACTATGGAAATGCAATCAACAAAATAAAACATGCCTGTCAGATATGCGAAAAGCTGTTTGGGCTGTATATTTCCATATACGCTTAAGCGACGAAGAACCATTGCACAGTTTTTGTCCCGTAGGTCCTAATTCTTGGTGTAAATATCAAAAATCAAGTAGTAGAGGACAGTGTGGAAACTTTTAGACACCGTAACAAATTGCCAGTGGCAGTAATGGATGCCATAAAACCTGTGTTTAATGATCTGTCTTCTGCAGGCGTCGTACTTCTAACACGACCTCCCCGTGCCGTCTACTACACATTCCAGTAGTTTTAAATGACTTCCACAGTTGTGAAACAACGCTGTGAGCGATGTCGAACTCCCTGGCAACATCTGTTATTTTTCGCCCTTCTTCGATCTTTCCAATAATTCGGCCACGCATAAAATCATCTATGTGATGTCGGGAAGACATGCCAAAAATTTTAAGTTCGTCTATTAAATCTTTCCTGTAAAATCTTGACTTGAAACAACAACTGTCCTCACGCGTCAAAACCTTTAAAGCTCTTATGAACACTATCACGTGATGAACAGACGTGGAAAAAAATTTGCATACTCATACTTCTTACTAATATCCCACACTTATTCTAATTTTCCACATTTTGCTTCCTTTCATTTTGTGATTTCTATGGATGATACTGTTATCCGTCCTTAGCAATTGTCCAGCAGTGTATAATGTAGTCTCCTGTTTTTGCTTTCTAGTTCCAATGTCAGATAGCTGGTTGTTTTTCTTGAAGATTTAATTAATTTTAAATAACAGACAACCCAATTATTTGTTTGCTTACTATTCATTGCCCGTGGTGGTGTTTAAAAATTTAAATTTTTATGTCATAAACCTAATGAGATAAATAAAGTTAGAGAATATTTCAGAAATGCTGCATAATTTGACCTTTTTAGCTATTTAATCTGTGATTTAGGAGAGGAATTTCTTTATTTTTTTACAGTATCATTTCATTTGTTTGGGTTGATGATATTAAATACTTTTTCTTGTAAATAAATTAAAAAAGCCATTTATAACGTCTCCAGATAATTTTGTTAGATATTATTATTAAGTTAAAAATTTAGATACAATAACAAGAGCACTATGCACGTTAAATATTGGCAGTCAGATCCTCTATTTGTTTTATATTTGTCTTTATAGTATAGTGTTAGATTCATAGAGTCTGCTTTATTTACTTATAGTGTATTCATGTAATGTTAAAATTAAGTGTCAATAAATAATGTATATTATAATGAGTATGATTATTGAGAATAAAACTGTCCAATAGGAATTTTCTGCTTCATTATACGAGAGAATTTCATGAAAAGAATTTAATTTGTTTTACTGTAATATAATTTTATTAAAAAGCTTATTTCTTTAAGCATGTTTCTTGATTTATTTATAAAAAGTCAAGTTCATTTCTTTCTAAATGTTGGAGACAGGCATTTCTAAAAAATATTCAAGCCTTTTGAAGGGTAATAATTACAAAGGAAGTCAAACAATGAAACAAATCAAATGTTTGTTTATAATTAGATTATTTCAGATATCTCAAACATTTAAATGATGTTAAAAACAATTTCATTTCCATCACAGAAGAGTTCCTAATTATTATTCGAAAATTTTCATTATTAACCAACTATTATTTTATACACTGCTCTCAAAAGTATAAATTTCTTGTTAAACAGAAAAAAGTATAAAAACTTTTATATAAACAAAAATATATCCATGTCATTGACAAAACTTAGTATAAATTAATTTCCAAAATTATATTTACTTGCATTTCATGTTTCGGAATGTTCCATACTCGTCTGTGAGAAATTATAGATATAGAATTTCTAAACACATTAAATATTTTTAGCTAATAATTGCTTAGGAAATCGGGCAATGAAAGGTATAAACATTAACACTTCAAAATGGGACCATTTCATATCTACATGTTTCCTATAAATTACACTATTTTATGAATTTATGGGGAATGATACACTATGCACCAATAAGTAGTTGTACACATATATGAGAAGTGCTTCCAAATTCAATGGTCTCAATTCTATATTGTAAATCATTATCATGCGTAAATAAACGTAATAAACTATATGAAAACAAAAGTCTTATTATAAGGATGCTGAAAAATAATCTAGAACTATTAATAAATATATAAACAAACACTGCAAGAAGTTGCCGGCTTCGCAGACTAACGCAAATGACAAATATACGAAACTGAAACAAAAATTATGCTAAAAATTACCAAAAATACTTCATACCTAATTATTAAACAAGGGTAATGCAAAAATATAATAAAAATAAATATAATTTCAAAAATAAGCTTCTCACACAAGAAGTAAACATATCAAGCATACGAAATTTACACACTGATTCAAAACGTGGAAATATTGGTATCCTCGTCACGTGATTTCGACTTGGCGTCTCATTGTCGTGAATCAACCTCACTCGTTTGCAGAGGAAAACGATTTATGAGAAGGGTGGAATCGCGAATGAACTTGAACCCTTCGATTTGACTGCGGATAGTTATGAGACGTTCTTTCGAAATACTTAGTAATGGAAGAGAAGTTATTAATTTTGAATAGTGAGTCATGTGGTTTTACTAAAACTTTTATACGTTCGCGAGTTTCAACTTCACGGCGCAAATATGCAGTTAAATCAGTGATTTGAGATTGTTTTTTTATTGTGTTTTTTTATTATATTCTAATGCTTAATCAGGGGGAATAGCTTTCATAATTATCGGAAACAAAAGACAACTATAGGAATCTGGAAAGATTTCAAGGGATTCAAGTCCCCGTATGTTAATTTCTAACGGATCATATAAACTTCTTAATGCAATAACATCAAACGATTTACGGATAGGGGTCAGATTTAACAACCGACTCATATGAAAGTCAACAATAAGTTATTTACGTCCGAATCGCGCGCGCGATCTTTTAAGTTTTAATTGCTTTGGCATAATTTTCCGATGTTAGAGTTAAGCCTCGAATAGCCAACTCTGCATCAAATGTCACAACCGATTTCAAATAGGAAAATTTGTCCGCATCATTTAAACTCGAATTTTCATGTACTGCGGATTTAAATCTTGCCCAGAAACTGGGAAAACTACTGATATTCTTGCCTGAAAACGATTCTAATGTGAGTTTAGGTAAACACGGTTGATTTGTTAAAACAGAACTAACTGTACTATTTAAAGGAAGTGTTACGTTTTGCGATTGATTTTCCACCAAATTTTGAATAACAATGTTCGAAAAATATCCTCAATCATGTTCAGCTTGGATTTTCCATATTATTAATTTATCTCTATATTATTCGCGAGTTACGATTTCATCTTCTAAACTCTCAATGTCTATTAACCCTCTAACCGGATAGCACGGAAAATTCCGTCAGTGTAAAAGATGCTTCGAAAATGGACTGCACGGATTTTTCTGCCTTCAAGTAACGTTTTCAAAGGCGGATTAGCCGCATTTTTCTGAAATCATTTCTCTCTTTTAAGGTTTAACATCTTGAAAGATAATGAGGGACGGAGGAAGCAACACAGCAGGAGTTTATGGCTCCTAGGGGAACCCCATGTTTGACCCTACGGCAATCGTAAAAAATCGAGGAGAAATTTCTTTATACCCCAGGAAGTTTTAATTTGTTTTACCTCGTTTTTTAAAGTTTTGTAAAGTCTCAACGCATAAGTAAAATATGTTACAATTCCCTTTTGGTTTCATATTAATTTGAAACTGTAACAAGTTGGGGCGTGTCAGTGCAATCTGCTATTTTATATAGTTAGACAAATTATCTTTTTTTTTTTAAGTATATTCTTTCTCTTCATTTTTCTTATTTTAATCAAAGATTTTAGTTTTTTTGAAACATGATTATTTTATTATAAGATACCGAAAAAATTAATAAAACACCAAACCCCTTTAAAATTTGGAACCTTTTCAATTTTCCAACCACTAAAAATGAATAAATTTAAACTTCATCAAATCATTTGAAACATTTTCTTACACTTTTGATAAAAATAATAACGAAAAAAAAAAAAAAAACTAATTAAGATTTATTAGTTTTTTTTTTTTATTTCAGAGCCTAAGTGTTCAGGGAAGTTTAAGTACAGTGTGTGTGTGCCTGGTTATATATTGTTAAAATACACCGAATTATATTTGAATTTTAAGTGCTTGAACTTCAGTTTAAATCAAAGACAACATGAATGAAGATTTTCACACATTTTTTTATAACTTGAATGTTTGAATAAATGGTAATCAAAAATAATCGGAAACATTTACAGTAGACATTTATGCATATAAATAAACATAAAAATCAATTTTAAATTCGAGCTATTGAAAAACATTCGAATTATATATTGTTCAAAAAATATTTATTTATACAAAATACCTCAACATTTATCTTTTTTAAAGGCTAACTGAATAAGTAATTAAAATCTGGAAATTTTTGAAATCTCGACCTTATAAAGCTAGAAATTTTATGTTAGAAATTCCATTTGAAATTTCGAAAAAAAATGCATCGCGCAGTAAAAATTATTTACCATAAGTTTTAGCAATTGTTTGAGTATAATAAAAATTTCAAATTTTTATTATATAGCTTCTTTGGTATATTTTAAGATATTTCGGCCGCGGTAGCCGAGAGTGGTATAGGTATCGGAACGTGGCTTGCTTTGTCACGAGTTCGAGCCCAGTACCACTAAAGACTCGCGTGTAGGGCAGCGTAGCACGTTAAAAATCTGTCGAGAGCTGAAACGTCCTCCCGTTGGTGTGGTTTGGTAGTTAGGAGAGGGGGTGCCAGCTCAGGTGTCGTCCACGTCACTTGACTATGGTTCAAAATTACGTGGTCCGTCACCAAAAGCCCTCGTGTAGCTGAACAGTGCGACGTTAATATTCAATCATTCATTTAATATATTTCGAAGATTTCATACAATTCAGTTGAAAACCGCATGCTAAGAGCAAAAAATACTAAAAAAATGATGAATATACAATTACAATAAATTCTTACATAGAAGCAAAACTGAGAAGCTAAAGCGCGTAGGAATGAAAAATTTTGAGTATATCTGAAGTAGTTTTTCGAAATATTTATTTTTTAAAGTTCAGAAAATTTGTCTGCGTTATGTTATACTTTAATATTAATTACATGGTTAAAATAATATTTTAATATTAGCATGTAATCGTATGATGATACATTCATATACTAATAAAATTTATCATGAATATTGATGCGAATGTCAAGAATTTTATGTAATTTTAAATTCAGACATTAAGATATTGATGTAGAAAATATAAAAAGACCATCTAAAATACATGAAAAATACAGTTTGCTATAAAATGATCTTGACAAACAAAATCCGGCATTTTCACTTACTATGGCAGAACCGGCTTAGTCGGGGCGATCTGGAAAAACAGAGAGAGAAAAGCGGTTTTGATGGATGCCGCTCTAGCTTTTAAAGTTCCCAGGAAAAATAATATATATATATATAAATTACAAATGCAAAATAACTCTTGTAATTTTCCATACATTTTTATAACAACGAATTGTGGAATTGGCTTCCAATGCATTGTTGTGTTTGACAATATGTAAGGTAACCAACCCTACTTTAGATAGATTTGTACTACTTTTTCGTAACCGTATTCCTTTTAAAATTAATTCGTGCAGCCGAAATACACCTTTTGCACCCTTAAAAATTTATGTAAACTATAACGGTTAATTTTAATTTATGCAACTTGTGAAATGTTCATTACTAACCATTTCCGTCTAAACAGTTTACATGAAAAAAATGTTTGGACTCCCTCATTCATTAGGGATTTATATAAGATTCTAACATTAAATTTTTTTTTTTTTCACCGAATAAGATCGAGGGTAGTGTATCGTGCTTCCACACCACAGGTCTGGGGTTCTCTTAACGGGCTGCGCAAGGTCGACTCTGCCTTTCATCGCCCGCTACATTGGGTCGATAAATGAGTACCAAGCTTGCTTCGGGTCTTAAACACTGAAGGTCTCTCTTCAGACAGACCACCAAATCGGGCATCAGTTCATGCACCTCAGCGTCCAATGGTCACGTGTATTAGAGGGGCACATTAGTTCCTCGCCCTAATGGATTGTTGTGCCACTGAGTTTGAGTCTTAAGTTTGAGGATTACCTCACTTTGGGGATACCCCTTAGATAAACATGTATTTCAACTCATTTTGCAATTAAACATTTTTCTTTCAATTACGTTTATTTCAGAAGGAAGTTTGATTTTCAAATGTATTTGCTTAATAACATGTATATTTGTGTATTATATTAAAAATTTGATCAATCCAAAATTACATGTTTTTAGCTCCTCTAAAAGCTTTTTAGGATTTTACAACTGATCTTACAATCCATATACGTTTTATAGTGGTATATTTAAAAATGATAAGGACATTTTTACGACTGTGTGAGCTGTTATGCCTCGTTTATAAATATAAAAAAATTGCATTCAGCTACAGTTTTTAAAATGTAGTGAAATAAGTGGAGGAATAGGATATTTACATACTATGAATATTTTTGACTGCAGTAAGATATATTTATATTTCAGTTTCTTTACAATTTGAATAGAAGTTGTAAGCCATTCTGCGAATAGTTTGATATTGAGTATAAACCCATAGGCTGTTTAATATTGTAAAGTGTTTTACTTTGATACCAGCACACATTAAAAATAAGGCTCATTTGCAATTATATGATCAGCTTCAGTGATATTTAAATTTTCAAAAATAGTCTACAAGTACGAAAACATTCTTTCACATCCGCACACCACATCTCATACTATATCATCCCTACAGCAGGAAATATTTTTGTATTTTGAAAATTTAATACAGGATACATTTCCAAGTGTTAAATTTGTTTTCAAAATTTGGTATGAATACATTGTGGAACTGTCGGTTAATTTCACTGAACAAAATTGTTTTAAGTGTACTGTTTTGAAAGACAAGATTAATTAGGAAGAACTTTTCTCACAATAGAATTTGTAATGACTGAATTGTGTGAAAATGTAGTTATCGATGTGTGACATTTTTCCTTGTAATAAAAGAAACAGAAAAATAAGAAATTTAACTTGAGAAGAAAATGGTTAGAAGTACTGTCATGCGCATTTGAAGAAGTATATCCCCCATTAAAATTAAAAATTATTGACTGAATGTGTGTTATGTCCATCACAAATGCCGATGTAGAAAAGATATTTTTATTTAATACAAGGAGTTCGAAAAGAAGAGTACTAGGAATGGAAATTTAGATTTATTCCGAAAAATATTCAGTTAACATAAAAATATCATTTATATGATTTAAATTTAAATAAATTAAAAGTATTGAAATCATTTTTATGTTATTCTAAATTAAAAATATAATTGAATAGAGAAAGATCGGTTTTATTTCATAAATATAATCATGGCATGTAATATTTATTGTGTTATTGTTTAAAAATGAGATAGAGCCTTTGCTCTTTTTACCTCATAACTTTTTTTTAAAAACAGGAAAGTGAGCGCGTTTTCTTACTCTCATATTCAAAATGAATACATGATGCTTTTTCTAGTTCAAATCGCAATACCAAATTTTTTTTAATTTTTTAGAAAATGGCAGAAAAATGAATTTTGTTTGAAGAAAACATAACTATTTTTCAACTTTTAACACGCCATTTATTTCATGTTTTTTTTTACCCTGCATTTTAATTTAATTTTACTGTGACTGAATCTATGGGGAAAACGACAGAGTGGAACTACGGTTTTTCATACAAGATTGCCCAAGGCAACAACATCTAGCTGTAAACGATTGCTATCCTGGTTCTTACTGATTAAAGACGCCGAACCAAGTCATAAAGTTGTCCCCTTTCGACCTCCCAAGTTTTAAAAGGGGGAAAGAATTGAAGTCTGTTGCATTTTTGAAGGGAATAGCAATATAAAGAATAAAACGTTTTCGGAATAACTTTTCAGGAGGAAGGTATCCAGTTAGAGGTTAAACTTTCAATTTCCTTGTCGAGTGTACTCAGCTCTTCAAAGTTAGAAATCAATTGCATACATATCTAAGACAACCAGACATCCCGTTTTGAACATGATTTACAACTATGAGTCTCGATATCCCCGAAATGGACTATGTGACACAAAATTGTTCCGTTTTCATGAACCGCGTGAAAATTTGAGTAGCAGACAGCCAGCAACCGCCCTACATGCCCCCGCGATGTGACGCCTGCACCAACCAGACACGATCTGGCGGTGTGCGAGAGCTAAGCAGCGTCGTCGTCGACGCAACGATAGCCAAGATGCCCAAGACGTCATATCGCTCGTGTTTTAGGTAAGCTATTAATCTTTAAAATGTTGCTTTTGTAAAAAAACAATTCATATATGGCAGGATTTCGGGAAATACTGTATGTTGCAAAAAATGTCTACATAAAAAATTATTTAAATTGAATACTCAATATTTAGTGGGGAGTGGTCCATATGTGTTTTTTGTCTCAGGAAACCAGACGAGGATGTTGACACAACTCTTTTATTTTCACACTTGGTTGCTGAGGGAGTATGTCGGAACGCTTGCGATGGGCACCGTAATTCCGCGCTCTCGCTCGTCTGATCTCCCACACACTATGAAACTCTTAATCCTCGTTTCGCTTAATACACTTAATCTCCGCCGCACGGCGCCCACTGCGCATGCTCGAACAATATTATCACCAGGATTTTTCGTAATTATTTTGACTGCATTCTTATGACTGCATTCTTATATAGAGAGTGTTTTAAAGTTGAAAACAAAAAATGATGCGCTTAAAGGTTAAGCAACAATCTAAATTTTAGAGATAGCCGTGAAATTGCAGAAACCGAGTGATGTGATGAGTACAAAGAACACGAAATTCCGTCGAAATAATTTGCACGAAATTGGACAAGAGACTTTGTTATTGTCAATAGTTCTTCATATGTATTCTCGGCAACATGCAAATGTTTGACTTATTGACTATTGATTGACAAACTTTTCAATCGCCCACTTATCGATGTTTGTTTTATTTTTGTTTGATGATCATGTTTTAAATAATTTAAATTTCTTTTGCTTCTCTCGGAATCACAAGTAAAAATGCCAAAATGCATGTGTTCGTTCTATGTTTGCTTACAAGAAAAATATCCGTTTTATCAAGCAAATAAGTACTCCATCAGATGTCAGATGTGAAAAGTGTCGAGAGGTATTTTTGTTTTCAACTATATCTACTTGTCCAGAAAAACAAGTGAGTTAAATATTATTTAGACAAACACTCGCTGGATTTTCGGATATCAATATGCATTAGGAGTTGCGGGGTGTAGCTAAAAATGCCCGTTTTCGATCTATTAAACCTATATATACTTGAAACTTTTGGTGAACGTGTTTTTATTCTTCAGTAGAGATCCGTAAGAATGGATTTTATAAAATTGACTCTCAAGAGGTGTTACCGGAGATCATTTTAACGTGACGTATCGATAAAAAAATTATGTTGTCCTACTATGAAACCTACAGACTTGAAATTTGGAATGTAGGATTTTGTGTGTGAATACAGATCCACTGTGAACAGATTTTACGAATAAATACTCTGAAGGGGGTTTACCAGGACGCAAAATATATTTATGCTTCTGTTTTAGAAACTGAAGTCATGTCCTTCTTAAAACTATACGAGACGTCTGTAATAATGTTTTTCAATGCAGTCTAAAGTAGAGGTCGTCAACCCTTTAGCTGTGGCGTGCCAAACCAATCTACCAATATGATACGGCGTGCTACATTGGGACAATTTTGAAAAAATTCGATTCCCGTGATAATGCACGTAGAGAAGTGTTTCTCAAAGTTTCAATATTCGTGACCCAATATTCAATCAGAATTTTCATCACGCCCCCTCATACAATAACAATGTATTGAACTCAATAATGATGCTAAAACTACGATACGACTTTAAACTCTTAAGTGCCACTGGCGTAAATAAACATCTCTCTCAGCCAAAGCGCTAATTTCCCCGCAAATCTATATACATCTTTACGAAGTATGGTCTTTTCTGTGCTCTGTTATCCATAAAATTATTCCGAAGGCTTTTTGGAATGCAATAAAAGGATCTTGGCAATGTTTGCGAAAGATTTACTTATTTCAGACAATTTGCTTCTTATTTCTCCCTCCACCCCAATGCAATCGCGTATCTCTTAATCGGCAATTACAAATTAAATTCTCAGCTGTACAAATTATTAAGATAAGTGATAAATTTTGTGTATAATTTTATGTATGAGAATCTCATGGGAGTTATTAAACATGTTCTTAACTTAGTATTGGTAAATGGATTATAAAATGCATTGTGTAGCACTGATACAATTATAAGTGTAATATATCAGTGCAAATATGTGTTTTATTTTTTATTATGTCAGAACGTATTTTGTTGGTTTACTTTTCATAAATTAATAATTTTGAAAAATAATCTTTTGTTTTTGACTTTTAATAGGCTCTCGCCCCCTTGTAGAGTTACCACGCCCCCAAGGAAGGCGCGCCCCACAGTTTGAGAAACATTGATGTAGAGTATTAAGGAATATAGTTGCATTTTTAGATATTTGCAAGTTTATCATGTATAAATTTTTGCATTTTGTTTAAAAATATTTTTACATAAAAATAAACAGAATAAAATATAACTATTTCTTCAGCAAAAATTTAAAAATTAAAAATTTAACATATGTTGTGTTTTTTTTAGACTTATTTATTAAAATTAGAAATAAACAACGTGAACTATAAAAGTATTTTCTTTCATTACAGTTAAAGAAAAAAATTTAACGCAAATCTAGTGCTTGCACTACTACACATTCATATCGTAAAATCAGGCGTATAATGCGTGGCTTTCAATTTGACACGATTCTAAGCATTCACTTGTTTTTATAATTTCGTTTTAGACTCTAAATATTTTTCATATGAGAAAAGATTTTTATTTACTTTGACATGTAGAACCAAAAGCAGAAAACAGAGTACATGTATTTTTCTCTCTGGAAACAATTAAAAATCTCCTATGATGGCATTCAATAATATACAAAAAAATATATAAAATAGCAGTAAATTTATGTTTAGAGTTATCTTTCAGATTTGATCAATTTAATTTTTGTTTTTCATAATTCTGAAGATGTTTCTCGAATAAGGTCAATTACAAATCTATCAACTTCATCCCACTCAAAAATTGACGCATTTGTTGAGTAGTCAGAGTGTCATTGATAATTATACCGCGTGCCACATGTGGTTCACATACCATAGGTTGCCGACCTCTTATCTAAAGCTTAATGTTAGGACTTACAAGGGGAGGACATGACCAATGAAATTCATTTGGGGACTAGACATTGTGAAATAAAAAGTACTCCATTAGGGTATTCAACCATTAATGTAATTCAGCCGAATGACCAGTCAATTCGGAGAAGATAGCCTTTGAAATTCATGTTTAGATTTTTTGCAATCAATTTTAATTATCTTCAGCGACGAATTGGCATGTTTGGTATAGTTGTAGTTGTTTACTACGAGACCGGCCAAAGTTCGAGTTCGGGAATGGTTTATTTGTTGTTGTTGTTGTTTTTAATTCACACAGTTAATCATTTTTAAAATTAAATAATTTAATTTTAAAAAAAGGTTTATTAATTATTAAGTGATGTTTTAGATTACTATTTGGTATTTTTAAAGGCCAAATGAATACCGTAATTATATAAATATTTATATTACATTTTATAAATAGATTTATTAATAAATAATATTTATTATAAAAACATATTATAATAAATATTAAATAATATTTTATATAAAAATTAGGTACACATAGTTTTATGACATGAAATACAATATATTATAAATAAAATACTAACAGAAAGATATTGCATTATTTATACAATAAAAATAATATATATCTTACATTATACATTAATTTAATTGTTTTATAAGTATATACAATATTTAACACAATTACATAAATTTTTTAAATACATTTATGTACTTGTAAAATTAAAGGGGACAATGGTACTATCTACACAAATTTTTGATGTGTAACATCTTTCCTCTTGATTGCTGGATATTTGTCGGAGTTATTTCGTGAAAAGGGACGAATGCGGGTAACGGGAAGTGACGTAAACGCGCTATTTGATTTGACCAATGAGGAGAACACGAGGTGTTGACTCTTCTCTATGCTCGCATTCTTCTTACCCATGGTAAAAGCTTACTTTACATCTTTCCGTGAGCCCTCATCATCTAGTGGTTCAAGAAGCTGACTTGAAATGCATTTTCCTGGGTTCCATTTTCGGGAGCTTGCTGCTTTCTGATTTGCTTTAAATCACTTTAATTTGCTTCGAAAATTATTTCTCTTCATCAATTTAAATTTCCACGTTCTTTCCTGTTTTTTCTTTTTGTACTTTATTTTTTTATTAGTACATTCAAAACATTGATTTAGCTGTTTCAAATTCTTGGTTTCTGTGCAAACAAGATGCAATATTATATAAAATTCCTCAAAAATCAAAAATGGATGGCTTAAAATTTAAGTTGGAGATAGTTGAAGCATTATGAGCCTCTTCACCTACTAACAAAAGTATTTTAACTAATGATGAAGACAACAGTGTTGTAATTCCACTCGCAAAAAAGGTCCAAGTGTCATAATCCATCTGTTATACATGCCATGGCTTTTATCCTGGTCATTCCAGGATAAAAAGCGACATGTATAGCTATTTACGATGTGTTGATGAAATTTCAAGGCCTCTCAAGTGCATATATGAAAACTATGAAAGCAGTTCGAAAACATGTTGTGGAAAATGCAATGTTTACTTATACTTATCAAAAACAAAACAAATTATTTTTACAGTAAATAAATAATGAATTAATAAAAGAATTAATTACACATCAATAATTTCTTTATTTGTAACAAGTTTAGTTGAATTAAAAATGTATAACTCGTAAAAATTACATAGGTGACCTGTTTCACAGATAACGGCCAGCCCGTCACACCATGTGGGTACTGTCTATGTTCCAGGGTGGGGGGATATTTTTAGTATTTTTCCCAGTGTCATTGGGGTCCATATATGATTAATAACCAGAAGAATTTAATATTTAAAGAAGAAAATAATTCGAGTCTTTAAGGGGATATACCGACGGTGGTCCTGCTCTTTTAAAAAAACTACCACTTGCTTCCCATGATTTTCAGAGGTGATTTTTTACCTTAAGCATCAGTTTGCAAAAAAGATGAGTCGCCCATAGCTTTTTGGACTAATGAACTCAAGCACGAAATGAACACAAAAAAAATCAAAATGTTTCGACTACTAACAGTGGTACTGTTACTGATGCTGTTTTTCAACGGTTTTTAAATACTTTGAAATCACAAGTATATGTGTCATATTTTAGTTATCTTAAGTCTATTATCTCCGCTCTTCCTTAAATTGAACAAGAATAATTATTTTTAATAAAAAAATTGCATTACTCCTTGTGTTAATTAAATACAATGTACATTAAAGATACAATTATTCGATAGAAAATTATTTACAATCATAGTCGATTCTTTTTTCAAGGATATAAGTTACTATTGCGTATTTACCATGCCAACATGTCAGAAATTACACATCATATGTGACTACTGTAATGCTCGTTCTTTTTTTTTTAAGTGATAACTTCTAAAAGCACGTTTTGTGGAGAGTGAACTTGAACGAACGTCAGCGCTCGGGTTCGTAACATTCATTCGGCATTTTTCGACTTTAGTCGGAAATCTTGCCCGTACAAAGTCGACCGCAACATACATACCTCTAAGGCCCCGTTTACATGGGTGAAAATTGAAGGCAATATGCCGGATCGAATCCGCTTTTTACCCGTTTACACGACGAACCGGCATTTTGCCGGTTCGAAATGCAGGTCTAAATTCCATACCCTCTTATGACTAGGAATTTTGGTGGTAAATTGCGAAGTCCCATGATGCATTGCCTCAGAGATTCAAGATGACTGCTGTTGATGAATGTTCGCATTGGTCAACAGAGGATACTAATATTAGTGCAATATAGCACTAATAATTTGATGGAACTGCCCGAGATTCGGAAGTTTACAATGAGCATAATATTCTATTCAGGTACAGGGACGGATGTAAATAAATTTATATTTAGTATGCTCTGCATGTATGTTTCCAATATTTTAGTAAGATGATACGTGTATTTTAAGACAGTTTTCAGATTTATTTGAAATTATTGCAATATAATTCTTATGAAAATACACAAAAAAAATGCATTTTTTGTTATTTTTTTCCTGATTTAACTTATTTAATGTTTCCATATAAGAAGTAAAAAATTAGTAATATCTTGTAATTAAATAACTCAGTGTTTCTCAAACTGTGGGGCGTAAACCCTGGGGGCGCGATGACCTTACAAGGGGGCGCAAGCATATCGAAAATAAAACATTTTAAAAATAATTAGTTTACTGGAATGAATTAAAACAAAATACTTTCAGACATAATAAAAATGCACTTTTACTCTGATATAATTTATAAGCGCGAGCGCGATATTAAGTCATCAAAAATAAAAACTTCTTCAATACTTAATTAACTATCTTTTGATCCTATAACCAAATAAAAAAAAAACTTTTATTTGATTTGATGTAATCCAATGATGAGATATTTTTTTTATTACGCTTTTTTTTAAACCTAATATACTACTCTTTCAGAGAAAAAAACAGATCCCAGACCTAGAATCGATAAAATTTATGAACAAAAAATTCATCACTGTCATTATTTTTTGAAATACTGCACATTATAGCTGTAATCTGTTTGAACTTCTAAGTTATTGGTACAGTTAGTTATGACCCCTCTCTTATGTGTTCTCTGTTGCGCTTTTTTCCTTGCAAAAGAATTTTATGATATTTGGAAAACCATGGAGAGAGAGAGAGCACACACACACACAAGCACACGAAGGATTACTTGGCCAAGACATATTTTTATAAATATTCTCAACATATAAAGCATAACGAAAACGTTTAAGAAGCATAGTACCTTTAAACGGCAAAATAATCCATTTTTCAAAAATATTTTTAAAAATTAATACAGACTGTTAGGAGCATTTTAAAACAAACCGCGTCAAAATCGGACCAAAAGTACGGCAATAGCAACAAAAAATGTCAAACGTCAGCACTGGATTGTCCATTTAAAGCCAATGTAAACAAACCATGTTCGTTAGTTTCAGTTTTGAAATCGATGGTGTTATTGAAATTAATTTCTCCCCAGTTGTTGCTAATTTTTAATTTTATCTATTTTTAATGAGAGAAGGAAGTTTGCAACTCAACACTGCCCTAGTTCGAAGTATTGCTTGTTTACATTTGTATTTTTATACTGTTTACTGCTGCTTTATTGAGTGTTATCTCGTTATTCTCGTAATTCGTAAGCTTTTTAAATGTTTGTTGATTGAAGTTTTTTTGCATCTTTTTAATTAGTAAAAAATGTCTAGTAAAAAGCTCAACGTAGAGGCAGTGACTATCGCCGAAAACGAAAGCGTTTTCATGCGAATCAATACACTCGAAATGTATCAGATACGCTTGCTGTTGACTGCATATCTGCTTCCGCTAAGAAATTGTGCAAAGAAAATTATCTTGACAATGAAGTAAGAAATTCCGATCAATCTAATGGATATAGAATGATAAACAATGATATTTTATTATCTGAACTATCTAAATATTTAATATGTCCTAACTGCAATAGTAAAGTAGTTCTAAAAGAAAAGATTTTGTATGGATTGGTATCTGAGTTTTATGTTGAATGCTACTCATGCAGTACATTGACCAGTTTTAAAAGTTCCTCAGTTATTGCTTCAAGTAAGGACTATGAAGTTAATTCACGAATAACCTATGCTATGCGTACAGTAGGATTGGGTTTTTGTGGAATAAAGAATTTTTGCACAGCAATGGATTTGCCATCCCCAGTATCACAAAAAAAGTCATATGAAAGGATAATGCGAAAAATAAATTTGGCCAGTCGTGAAGTAGCAGATGACTCCATGAAAAATGCTGCGAAAGAAGAAGTATCAGCTTCTGGAAGTAATGAAATCTGTGTCAGTGGTGACGGTACGTGGAAAACACGTGGACACACTTCCCGTATTGGTGTTTGTAGTGTCATTGGAGATGTTACAGGGAAAGTGATTGATGTTGCTGTTCTCTCTTCATATTGTAAAAGATGTGAAAAATGGCGAGGTCCAAAATCTGGACATTCATATGAAGAGTGGAAATTGAAACATCAACCACACTGTGTAAAGAACCATATTGGTTCTTCCAGTAAAATGGAAGTAGACGGGATGAAGGAAATATTTCAAAGATCGTTGCCACAACGAAATGCGAAATATATTAAGTATATCGGCGATGGAGACACAAAAGCCTTCCCAGAGATTCAAAGGACAGCACCATATTCTATCGAAAAAGTTGAATGTGTTGGCCACATACAAAAGCGTATGGGTGCTAGACTGCGAAAATTAAAAACAATGAATCGTAGCAAAAAATTATCAGACGGTAAGAGTATCAGCGGTAAAAATCGTCTGACTGATAAGTTCATTCATACAATTACCACCTATTATGGCAATGCTATTAGACAGAATAATAGCTCCGTTAGTGATATGCGTCAGGCCATATGAGCAATTTATTGTCATTATAGGTCCACTGATGAGGAACCTATGCATCACTTCTGCCCAATTGGTGATACTTCGTGGTGCAAATATCAAAAGGCAGTTGCTACGAATAGTGCTTCTTTATTCAAACATAAAAAATATTGAGCCAATTGCCGTAATGGATGAAATAAAGCCTATAATAGCAGAACTATCTGCACCAAAATTGCTGAAAATGTGTGGGGGGTAAAACACAAAACGCTAATGAGTCGTTCAACTCGACTGTTTGGAAGTACTGCCCCAAATCTTCTGTGTGTGTGTGGGTCATCTAAAAATATTGTAGACATAGCAGTAAATGAGGTTATAGTGATGTTTAATGAGGGGAATGATGGGACGTATAAAGATAATGAAAGCTCTTGGCTTTAAAATAGGACATTTTACTGTTACCTCTGCCTTTAAGGCCAATTATGCACGCATAAAAAATGCCGAATTTAAATCAAAATCATATACATTAGAGGCCCGTAGGGCTAGCAGAATGAGAAAAAAAAAGCCACAAATGAGCATTTTGCAGAACTAGAAGATCCAACATATGAAGCAGTATCATTTTAAATATTATGTATTAAGTTTTATTTGAAATATGGAAATGTCATTCTTTAAACTTGATTTTCTCAGTTTCAATTTTTTACACTTTCCCGCAAGATTGTAAAAAAGTTTTTACTCTAGAACTACAAAAATTGGCATGCATATTCTAGTCATAGATCTTAATTCTGTATGCTATAATTATGTTTTATGGTTTAATACATTTTGATTTGCAACTGTATAAAAATTGAAATTTTAAAAAAAAAATATTTTTTAGGAATTTTTAATTTTAAAAAATATTAAAAAAAATATAAGATACTTTTCAATTAAGTGGTATACACACACAGAATAAAGGTTACATTTAAATTCAATTTAATGCAAAAATTGAGATTCTAAAGTGTATAATTTAAAAATGATCTTGCGGGAACAGGAGGTAAGTAATATTTTTTTTTTTACAATTTCGTATATATATTTATCTTCTTTTTTAAAATTTTGTATTTCTTAAAGAACAAAATTTCTCTAGTTTTCTTAAAGTTTATACATTGTTATAGATAATATATAAAATTCAGATCAAAATTAGCAAAATTTGTTAACTTATGATGAATCGTAACATGTATATGACAACGAACAATTTTTGTTCTCGCAAGGTACTATGCCCCCTTAACACAATTTGTTTTAGCAGTAACATACATATTATCATAATGAATATACTTTTTACCTGGAAGTGGTCGCGTGGGACACACAGATTATGAAATCGTTAATTCTGGCAAAACTGTTTATTTATTACCAAAGAAAAATTGAAAAGTCCTTGAAAGTAGGTAAGTAAACTTTCTCTTAATTAAAAATATTCACTGAATCATGATTTGTATCGTGTACAATAAAATAATTATAAAAAAGGATTCGGGTGACTCAATAACCCCAACCGTATAGATTGCGCGCCTGCTCCCGGGTTAAAACATGTTGAGGTATTTTCGCTTTAAATATTAAAAATAATTCAATTATTCTTCATCGACATTTTATATTATTGATCATTATTTAACATCAGTGGCGCACAAAGGGGGGTCCAGACCCCCAAAAGCCTTTGTTTTTTTCGATTGATTATAATTCTAAGTTTATAGTACGCAAAAAAATTTTAAGTATTTGTTATTAATGATTAATTTTATTTAATAATGCTAATTATTTATTCAAGAATTAGTTTTTACTGTGTTTTGTCCCCGAAAATTGACAAAATCAAAAGGAACCTGATATAAGATTGGTGAACTTTCGTCCCCGCCCCCTCCCTTGAAAATTCCTGTGTGTGCTGATGTTTAACATCAATTATAAATGCTAATTGTGTGAGGCTGAAAATTACAATTCTTTTAAAACTAATTATAATTTGAGCGACCATTAAAAAAATCATTTTACGTTTTTGTAAACATTGTCGAGCACTAGGCTTTGCTTTCCTTACAATTCAGCTATTATATCAATAATGTTTTGTTTTCTTATAAATGAACTCGTGCAAAAAGAGCGGCCACTTCAGCCGGTATACTTTTAATGTATCAGTGCTGCACAAAATATTTTATAACTAATTAATTAATACTGAATTAAGAACAAGTTTAAAAAGTAATAATGACGTCCATGAGCTTGTCTTGGAATTCAAAGTTTTTATAAGGAATGTTTATGATTAGAAATTGACTCTCTGAGTTTTTTTTCTATATTTAGCAGCTATCTATATTTTGTCTTCTAAGCAGCTACCGCATTTTGCAATATGTTCAATTTAAAAATTAGACAAAGGAAAAATATACTAATAATTATCCTATTATTTTATTTATTTATTTATTTTGCTTAAAAGTAGTATACAAACTTTTTAATACTTATGTTACTAATTTGTATGATTTATAATTAAGATCGCCTATTGTAGCTTTAGCGTCAATTCAGTACATTACTAATGTATAAGGGGGCGCGAAAAAAATTGTGATCGAAAAGGGGGCGCCAGTATTGAAAGTTTGAGAAGCACTGAAATAACTCCATAAAGTTGTACTGATTTTTTTACTGTGAAAGTTGATATAACCAATAGAATGAACTGTTTAATATTAATATTCCCTTAAATACATGAGAAAAAAGAACTTTAAAAAAATTCATTTTCTTAAATGTTCAATTTTTATATTCACTTTTACTTAACCCAGTGTTTCTCAAAGTGTCGGGCGCTCCCCCCTTGGGGGGCGCGATATCCCTACAAGGGGGCGCGAGCATATCGAAAATTTAAAGATTTAAAATAATAACCGGAAAGAAGTAAAACAAAATACTTTATTCCATAATAGAAAAAAAAAAAAAATACACAACAATACTAATATAATTTTTTAACACGAAAATAAAAAAATATCAACAACTCTTGCCACATACGACTCAAGACTTTATTCTACAAATTGAATATTCCATCTCTTTATCTATTGCCATCGAAAGCTTCAGAACTTTACATAATTAAAATTACAGTTAATTTTTATAAATAAAAGCACGCGAGAGTGCGCGCGAACAGTAATATAAAGCACGAGAGAGATAAAGAATTACCATTTGTTACATCATCCCCCTTTGGTTTCGATGGCGTCCCGACGAGGAACCAAGAGTCTGTGGGACCTTTGGTGGATGGCCACGTTTACGAAGAGGAATAAAGGGTTTTACTTTGTCAACATTACAAGGAGTTAAAGCAGAGGTGTGGTAAACACCAAGAGGTACCCCCGGATTATCAAGACTAGCAATCTCGTAAGATGATGGTGACCTTTGTGTTAAGATCACGTAGGAACCGTCTCTTCGTGGCATTAGTTTTGTACTTCTTCCTTGCGCAGCGTTGCTCAGCGGATGTGATGCTACAAAGACATGTTCTCCAGGTTGATATGTTGGAGCACAGATTTTCTCTTTTTATCAGCCTAAAACTTCCTACTATCCTATTGCTCTTCAAACACCTTTCTAATCTGAGTGGAAAACTTAGCGAATTTTGAGATAGGGAATTATCTCTGGCACACAATTATCATTCTGGATGACGACTCGGATATCATTAACAACTTCACTTGGGTGCGTAACTCTCTACCAAAATTCAGAAAGGCTGCCGTCTGTCCTGTCGTTTCGCATTTGGCTGTGTTGAGAGCAATGCGGATGAAGGGTAGCTTCTCTGACCAACAGTCATGCTTGTCTTGGACGAGAATTGCCAGCCGTGGTTTCAGATTCCTATTCTTTCGTTCAACTGGGTTAGCTTCTGGATGGTATACAGGGATCAGGGATTGATGAATATTTAATAGGTAGCATATTTGTTGCATCACTGTTGACACAAACTGGAATCCATTGTCACTGATAAGGTGGCGAAGAATAACATACCTCAGTAGAACCTTTTCAATCAAGGTAATGGCACATTCTTTTAGCTGTGGCATTGGGTAGTGCAAACAGTTCGACCCACTTGGTGGTACAATCCTCAATGATTAGGATATATCTTTTACCATCTTTTCTCTCAGGTAGGGGCCCGAAGAGATCAAGGGCCAAGGTTTCAAAACGTGGTCAGTAATAGCCCGGAAGGCTTCTGATTTGAAGCTTTGTATTTAATTCAGTCAGGACAGTTCTTTACAGGAGACATTCTGTATGGGGGTACAGAGAAATGATGACTATTTCTCGTGTTAATGCGGTGTTCCAAGATATTTGTTGCTTCTTCTCCTGGTTCGAAGACATTTTGGAAGGATTCCAACAGGAGGTTAAGTTTCTCCTTCTTTGCTGAGATCAAACTTTCATCTTCCACTTCTCTTAATTGACAGGTGTTGCTGGGCATCTTCTCAACTATGGACGGGGTGTCCAATTCCTCACCAAATGGATACTTGTGGGTAGGATTGTCCCAGAAGTACCAACACGTATTCTTCACAACTAGAACCAAACCAGCAGAACTTAGGAAATATGTTCCTAGAAGTGTTCTATTTCCCTTTGCTTTTAGGAGAATTATGAATTTAGTCAAGACTGTGTGTGTGTGATTCCCCCCCTCAATTTATACCATTACTTGGGTTGTGAAGGTCTCACCTGTGGTTTGTTGACCATCTGCTAAGATCATTGCTAATGTGGATTCGTGGAAAAGGAGTCCCTTATTCTTAAATATCTGGAACATCCTTTCTCCAGCAAATGAATGTGAAGATCCTGTGCCTGCACATACACGTCCCTTTATTTCACAGAAAGTTATGTCGATTAGGGTCAATCGAGGGCTTCTGGTCTGAGCTGTGTAAGCATTGATGTGCTTGGTTGCTACGTCTGTTCTTTCTGAGGCATTGAGGTTGCAGGTGGGACACCTAGATTTTATCACTCCTTGTTTCCCACAGCCATAGCATCTGAGAGGGGATCTTTCATTTGGTACCTGAAGGTAATATTCTCTTTTGGGAGGGCGTTCATGTTTCCTTAATGATACCTATCTTTCATCATTTACGATTTCACTTACCTTCAAGTATCTCCTAGGTCCACTGGATAGGGAACGTCGTATATTGTCAAAAGCTTCCAGCTTATCTGCAAACATTTCTGGGGAGATAAGTTCTTCCCAGATATCCAGGTAATGTTCCTTACACTCTGGAGAGCATCTCTTTTCATTTGATTGGCAATCATGAAATTCTTCAATCCGTCAAATTAATCAATTTTAAGCTCATTGAGCCAACCTTCAAAATATGCTCGGATTTAAAAATAATAATCCTTCCACGTCCCATTTGGGCTTTTCTGTGACGTGAAAACAGCTCCCGGAATATTTCTGCGGTTAATTTGAACCGTTGCAGAAGCATTCATCGAATGTGGGAGTAATTCCTGTATTTCTCCTCAGGCTCACGGGCAATGTGGGAGGTTACATCACCAGGTAGGGCACCAAGGAGATAGGGGAACCCACAGATCTTCAACAAGATCCAATAGCTTCATTTGCCGTTCGAATAAGATGAGGAATAGGTCCATGTTATCAACTTCAGGATTGAATGTTGGTAGCAACTTTTAATTCAATTTTTTTTTTTTTGGTAGGGTTTGTGGATCTACGACTCTTTGAATCTCATTTTGCAGTCGTATTTTTCTGCACCCTCAAATTCACGCAGTGTTTCCTCTTTTTGTTTATTTTCCTCGTCTATCCTATTTGATACGATTCCCTCAAAGATACATTTCACAAATTCAGGGTCTTCCTTATAAGCATCATTTGTTAAATTTTTTGTCCTTAATTCAATTATTTTCAGCTCTTCGCCATTAAACTCACATTCAATTAACTCAATAGCAAAGCTTAATGACATCAGCTTTTTTCAATTTTCCCAGAAATGACATGACTGAGAAATTTAAGAGTTGCAAATAAATAAAATAAATAACTAAGGTTCAGGCCTTATTGTCCACCAAAGCTCTTACAGATATCGGAATACACTTTAAAATATGGCTAGTTTTAAAATCTTATAAATTATTATGCACTTCAAAAAACAATTAAAATAGGTAAATAAATTAATAACATATTCAAAATACCAACAAGGAACATTAATTCAAATAAAAAAATAATATAAAGAAAATTTAGGAATCATCAGGTGTAATGATACAAAAATTCAATGCAATGAAAATACTAAACAAAACTAAAATAATCAGACATGTAATGCTACCTAAATTCAAAAAGAAATAAGTAAAATATCAAGCTAAATAGTAATTATTAATGTGTAATTCACAAAATATTAATCAGGAAACGTTATCTCACAAAAAATAAATTAATATACAGCAAAGTTAAGAATTATCATTGCATAAGGATACCAAAAAATAAATGAAATAAATAATAAAATTATCCCTAGCACTAACACACTGTAGCAGAATTGCTATTACTTGTATATGAAAAATGCACAAAACACTATTGCAAAACTTTTAACAGGAAATAGATGTTTTTTTTTTCTTCAGACAATTGAAGTCAGGATGATTCCCTTTCTCTCTCAATTTCAGGGCTTTTCTTTTTGCTTTAGAAGGATTGCGGTGCAATACCAGTAATTTTTTCATTCCGGGACAGTAAGGTTTACAGAGCCGGTTAAATTTTCATTTTCTGAGCCGTTTCGTCACAGAGTCTACGGAATCGTAGTTCTCTGGCCACGGGGCGGGCGCCAGTTTTAACACGAAAAATAAAAATATCAACAACTCTTGCCACATACGACTCAAGACTTTATTCTACAAACTGAATATTCCATCTCCTTATCTACTGCCATCGAAAGTTCCAGAACTTTCCATAATTAAAATTACAGTTACATTTTATAAATAAAAGCCCGCGCGAGCGCGCGCGAGCATTAATATAGAGCATTAATAAAAGCATTAATAAAAGCATTAATATAAAGCACGAGAGAGAAAGAAATACAAATTGTTACAATTTATGTTTATCATCTGGCGTTTTTCCTTCATCAAATAGCTATCTTTGGTCCCAAAACCAAATTAAAGAAAAAAAAAAACATTTTGTTTAATTTGGTGTATTTCTTTGATGAGGGATTTTTTTTTATTACGTTTTAACATAAAATGTTACTCGTTAAAAGAAAAAGAATTTCAGACACTGAGAAAATTCTAAGAAGATAAGCATTTCATCACTGTAATTATTATTGAAATACTATACATTAGTTGTAGAAAGAAAAGGTAGGCATGATTCACTTTTCAGCCAGGCAGCACAATACATTTGCTGATCATTTGATTGACCCTCAAACTTACTGGTTTGGTTAGTTTTACATTAGTTCCGTTTCTTGAACAAATTATGACAGTTTTGCCAGCAAATAACATTCGTGTAATATTAGTGAAAAGTGTCTCGGATGTGCGCCCTAAGGTCTTGCACTTTTAAATCATTTTAGTTCAGATTTATTGATTTTCTCTCAAATTAACAAAGAAAAATTAAATAGTCCTTGAAAGCCGGTAAGTATAATTTCTCTTAATTAAATTATTCACTGGAATTCCGATTTGTATCGTGTGCAGTAAAAATAACTATAAAAAAATGATTGGGGTGACTGAGTCTCCCGCACTACCATTAGCGTTAGCATCGAGTGCGCGCTTGCTCCCGGGTTAAACATTTTGAAGTATTTCTGCTTTAAATATTAAAAAGGAACACACTTATTATTCATCGGAATATTATATTCTTTTTTCCTTATTTAACATTAATTCTAAATTCTAATTCTGTAAGGTTTGAAATTACAGTTCTTTTAAACAGTTATTTTCAATTAATAGCATTTATGTATAAAAAAAAATTACATTTTTGAATACAATATCGTGCACGCAGGTTTATTCTCCCTACAGTTCAGCTATTATATCAAGAATAACGTTATATTTTTTAAAAAAAATGAACTCGTGCGAAGAGCCGGTGTTTTAGCCAGTATACGTTTAATGTATCAGTACTGAATAATTTATTTCACAGATAATTTCTTAATACTAAATTAAGAACAAGTTTAATAATTATTAGTGACTTCCATGGGCTTGTCTTGTAGAGCAAAGTTCTTCTAAGGAAGGTTTAGTATCAAAAATTGACACTCTCAGTTATTTTTCTATACTAGCTGAGATCTATATTTTGTCTTCAAAAGCAGCCACCGCAGAAAATCCGGTTTAACAAATATAGGAAATTCTTTTGTTTTCAGTGCAGAAAATTCATCATCCAACTCTACCCAAAATTCAAAGAGTGATTTATTACAAAATTGCCTTTTAGTTTTTCACTGGATGTGAAATCTATTAAGATTTTCTTTTTTCGGAAGTTGAGAGCCCTTCTGGAGTATCTTGAAATAGATCTCTAATCCACTCGTAACTTGCTACCAAGTTGTCCTCATCAAGAAAATACTTTTTAAAATTCTTTGCCAACATGGCTAAATGATTTTACATGGTTTTAAAAACAATTTTCACATGTTGTTCTTCGGATATGTAAGTTTTAACACATAACGAGATGGGTCATTTTCCCCATCATTTACTTCAGTGTAGTGGTAAATCCAAAATTTAAGTATTTTTGGAATATTTCCTTGATTTAATTTTCAGGAACCATGCTCGTCTGTGCACTTGTTTATCCTTTACGACTTAAAAATATATGTATGATTTTGTTTTAATTTTCTGCCGTAAATTCTTAATTACCGTGAATTACAATTAACGTGCACATTAAAAAATGTACATTCAAGCTAGATTCGGTAGCTATAGAAGTATCGAGTCGACCAAAGTGACTGGAATTGTACGAGGAAAATCATTTTTACATGTTTTGCGCAGACGTTCGATAGGTTACCCAGACTTACGCAAACGTACCGGATAATGCCAAATGTGATGGATAGAGAGAAAACGTAGTTTAGACTATTTTTTTTCAATGACATTTGTACTTTGAGAAATTGATGCTGAAGGAAAATAAATCTTAATTAAATATGTCATTCTTAAGCGATCTTTTCAATTTAAAAATTAGAGAAAGGAATATAACATAATAATAAGTAAGTAATATATATATATATATATATATATATATATATATATATATATATATATATATATATATATATATATATATATATATATATATTTTAAGTAATTTTCTTAAAATATATATATTATTAAAAATAACATATACAAAATGTAATACTTATACAGTTTATAATTGAGATCGCATTATAGCTTTATCGTCAAAGTGCATTTTTATTGCAGTAAATACATTATTGTTGTACAGGGGGATGCAAGAAAATTATGATTGAAAATTGGGTCGCCAGTATTGAAAGTTTGAGAAACACTAACTTAACCATTTAATTTTTTGTTAAAAGCAAACCATGATTTGCTGTACCAAAATGTATCCCTTTTAGACACACATACGTGCAAAATTAATTTATAAAAAAGTAGGCTAAGTACTTCTGTTTTCTCTTTCGAAGGATTAAATAATCCACAAATAAAACATACTATGAACACATTTTTATGAAAAATATTGCACATCGAAGAAAATGCACACTTTTTTACAAACAAAATTAATTTAGCTTTTAAATTAAAGTTGGTTAATTTGAAAGTTTTTGTTTGATAATTATAGAAATTCTGAGATGGAAATAAAAATTGCTTTTAACATCATTTAAAGATTTTGGGTACATGAAATAGTCTTATAAAAACATTTGATATATTTTATACACTGACTTCCTTTGTAATTATTACCCTTCAAAAGGTGTGAATTTTCTTAAAATTGCGTGTCTCCAACATTCAGAAATAAATTAACTGGACGTTGTTGAATAAATTAATAAACATGTTTAAAGAAATAGGCTTTTTAATAAAATTATTTTATTGTAGAACAAATTAAATTGTTTTCGAGAAAATTTCTCGTGTTACAGTTTTTTAATCATACTCATTTTAATAAACATCATTTATTGACACTTAATTTTAACATTACATAAATGCACTATAAGTAAATAAAGCATTTTATGATCTGCTAGTTATAAATCACACTCTCTGAAAGTAACTTTATACTATAAGTACAATTCAAGGATCTATCTGCCAATATTGAACATGCATAATATCTTGTACAATTATTATATCTCAATTTTTTATCTTATTGATATATCAAATAAAAATCTCTGAAAATCTTTTTTGAATGGCCTTTTGCAAATTATTTACAACAAAAAAGTAATTTTTTAAATATTTACAAAAGAGTATTAACTGTCTTTTTAATCCAAACACATCAAATGAAACAATTAAAAATGAAAGAAAAAGCTTATCTCCTAAATCAAAGATTTCAGAGATAAAAATGGTCAAAGTATGCAGAATTTCTGAAATGTTCACTTTAGGTTTATAACATAAAAACTAAAACTTTTAAACACCTAATGATTAGGCAATTAATAGTAAATAAAAAATTTTCAGAACACTTTTTTCTTCAAAGTTTCTGCGAATTTCATTTACTCTAATTTCAATACTATCAAAATTAATTTAATCAAATTAATTTTTTTTTTTTTTTTCTTTGGGTACGATACATTTACAAGAGTAAGATTTGAAAATGTATTCCCCTTGTTTTTCAAAAAAAAAAAATAATGGCAAACTCCAGTCATTTATTACATTACTGATGGCAAATTAATTCCCAGGGAAATAACTAGAGTTTCAGTTGAGCTGAAACTTCTACACTAAATAAATGTTTGAATACCTAGATATCACTTTGGTTTCTAACTATTACATATTAAATTACTTCAAAGCAGTCAGCTCATAAAGTAAACAGTGAAATTGACATTTTCTCTTAATTCATGTAACTGAAATTCTACAAGAAAAAAAATTGATTCTACAGCTTCACAAAAAAATTCAAATAGTAAAAATGTCTACAAAAAAAAAAAAAAATTCATAAAAACGTTTTTATCTCAAAATTTATTGCTTTGGGAGGAGGGTAATTTTGTTCTCAACAAAATTTAAAAAAATGTAGTAAATTATTTATGTACATTAATTTTAACTTAGTAAATAATTTTAACTTAGGCTGTCTGTTCTTTAAATCTACAAGAAAAGCAGCCAACTGTGTGAAATATACCTGAAACTAGAAAGCAAAAACCTATAACATTTGTATATAGGTTAGCTACAAAGCTTTTCATAGTATTTTTTGAGAAATTGTATATGGTGTAGGTCCAGATTAAATGAAATATCACAAGAATTTTTGAAATTTCAGATCTTACAAACTGGAAGACTTATAAGATCCACTTCTATACAATCAACTTCCAGAATTTCATATAAAATAATTAGAATACTGAAATCCTGCAACTTATAGAAATAATTTGAATAAAAGAAATAAATACACACACACATATATATATATATATATATATATATATATAAATAATAGTATATACAGGTATTTTTGTAAAATATCTCGATAAACATTTTTCCATGTCCTAAAAATACAATAAACATTCGTATTTAACTGTAGAATTACGTACAATAACTACAGCTTATTATATTTATTTTTTAATCCAACCTAATTTTCTTAAGTTATTTAAAAAAAAAGAACTGTACACAAAACATACACTTAAACTACATAAAAAAAAAGGGAGTTAATGGATACATACTCAGTAAATTGATAAAGGATTTTCATTTATTTTTTTTTGAATTTCACACTAATTCAGTGGTTCTCAAAGTGTGGGACGCGATAACCCTACAAAGAGGGCGCAAGCATGTCGAACATTCAAAAGATTTTAAAAAAATAACAGGAAAGAAGTCAAATAAAATACTTTCTTTCATAATAAAAAATACACAACAA